>JBBPBX010038086.1:0-30579 GCA_038048925.1 Garcialebias charrua
CGGAGAGGGCATGCTACCCTTTTCCGGCTCAAGACCATGGCCTCGGATTTGGAGGAACTGATCCTCATCCCGGCCGCATCACATTCAGCTGCAAACCGCTCCAGCGAAAGCTGTAGATCACGAGCTGATGAAGCCAATAGGACCACATCATCTGCAAAAAACAGAGAAGCGATTCTAAGGCCACCAAAACGGATCCTCTCAACACCTTGGCTGCGCCTAGAAATTCTGTCCATAAAAGTTATGAACAGAATCGGTGACAAAGGGCAACCTTGGCGGAGTCCAACTCTCACCGGAAACGAGCCTGACTTACTGCCGGCAATGCGGACCAAGCTCTGACACCGGTCGTACAGGGACCTAACAGCCCTTATCAAAGGGCCTGGTACCCCATACTCCCGGAGTACCCCCCACAGAACCCCCCGAGGGACGCGGTCGAATGCCTTCTCCAAGTCCACAAAACACATGTAAACTGGTTGGGCAAACTCCCACGCACCCTCCAGGACCCTGCTGAGGGTGTAGAGCTGGTCCAGTGTTCCACGACCAGGACGAAAACCACACTGCTCCTCCTGAATCCGAGGTTCGACTATCCGACGGACCCTCCTCTCCAGAACCCCTGAATAGACCTTACCAGGGAGGCTTAAGAGTGTGATCCCCCTATAGTTGGAACACACCCTACGGTCCCCCTTTTTAAATAGGGGAACCACCACCCCAGTCTGCCAATCCAAGGGAACTGCCCCAGATGTCCACGCGATATTGCAGAGTCGCGTAAGCCAACACAACCCTACAACATCCAGAGCCCTAAGGAACTCCGGGCGAATCTCATCCACCCCCGGAGCCTTGCCACCGCGGAGCTTTTTAACCACCTCGGCGACCTCAGCACCGAGGGAAGGGACAATATTTTTTTTAAATTTTTTTCAGAGATTACCTGGCTAACATCAGTCTGTCAGGAGGTAGTGACAGAGTGAAGAAATATGTTCATAAAAAAAGCTACATACTGAAGCTTTAATCATAGCACAGAACAAAACAAATCAATAATGAACTTAAAGTACTTGTGTGCCACTAAATGTTTCCAATTGTTTTTAACAGAGTTTCATTCTCAGACTGCAGGTTTATTAGTGGTTTCTAGAAGTTCTAAATGCAAAATAGGAGGAAGCACTTTTTGTCAGCCGCTTTTGGAGTCAACACGATTTAAGAAGTTGCCACAGCTAATCAACTTTAGCAAACACAAAAATGGTCTTAAATTGAGAATGGCAGCTTTAACTAAAATACATGAAGGCTTGCAGCAGGAAGTCATTTCATGTTATGTCCAGTCAGTTCAGAGTAATGTGCAAAAATCTAAGAAATGTCAGGCATCTAGGGAATGTAAATACACGGCTTAATTTCCGTGTGTTGGTATTACTCAAGGGATTTTCTTTTTGTCAATAAACCCCTGATTTTTCAGTTAGGATGTAAATCTCCATCTCCATAAAGGTTTTGGACTGTAAGAGGAAGCCAGAAAATATAGAGACACAGGAAGCTGCTTTCAAAAACCCAACAAGCTGGGCCAGAGACTCCTTCTTGTCTCAATGTGATTTAGGGCCAGTTTAAACATCATTTTGGAGTGAAACTAGTATTTTGGTTGTGTTTCAAATGTTCATGTAATCATCAATAGTGGTTGTTTTATTCTGAAACTGAAGCTTTTTGAATCCAGGTGTTAGAGTGGAAACATCCAGCATCAATATGAAATTGTGCATGCACCTTACAGACAGCTGCAGTCAACATATTTTCTGTGTGAGCACATGAAATAGGGTAGGTTGCTCTCTTCGGATCGAGGGTGAGGTTCTACCTCCAGTGGAGGAGTTTCAAGTATCTCTGGGGTTTGTTCACGAGTGAGGGAAGAATGGAGCGTGAGACTGACATATTGGTGCAGCGCCTGCAGTATTGTGGACTCTGTGCCAGTCCATTGTGGTGAAGAGGGAGCTGAGCTGTAAGGCAAAGCTCTCTGTTTACCAGTCAGTCTTTGTTCCTACCCTCACCTATGGTCATGAGCTCTGGCTAGTGACTGAAAGAATTAGATTGTGGATACAGGTGGTTGAAATGAGTTTCCTCTGTAGGGTAGTGTGGTGTTCCAGACACAGAAAGGAATGAACCTTTAGATTGAGATTGTTACACAATTTTGGCATGATTATGTTTTGTGTGTGGAGGCTGTTGCTGGTTGTAAATGTGAAGAGAAAAACCAATATAACATCGCCATTTGGGGGCGCGCTTGCTGGACACCAGAGAGGTGAGCTGATCCACAAAGAAGTAGGTTGTAATGTGCTGCTCGCTAAATAAATAGTTGCCATGTGCTACCTCCAGTTATCTGCTTGAATATCATTGTTTTGTTATTTGACCTACCATGCTGTATACAACAAAACTTTTGGCAACGAGAATGGGATATTTCAAGTTGGAAGGCACAGAGTCTGCAGACGGAGCGGCTCCATAGAGGCAACACGGACGGTAAAAGCCGAGCGTTTTGGTGAGTGAAAGGACAGCCGAAACTGAGCTACAAAGATGGCGTTTGGAAAGCCAGAAGATTTTCACTTCGAGGACAGTGAGGAAAGTTTTGACAACTATCGTGAGCATCTCGAGCAGTATTTTGCTGCAAACGACTTGGACACTGAAGAAGAGAACACTAAGTCGGTGTTTCTCACGGTGGTGGGGAAAAGATCCCATAGGTTGCTGATGGATCTATGTGCTCCGGATAAACCATCAGAGAAAAGCAACAAAGATTTGGTGGATTTGCTGCAGAGGCATTACTTACCAAAGACGAACTTTATTGCAGAAAGGTGCAAGTTTCACAGAAGAAATCAAAAAGACAACGAAACAATCAGTGAGTATGTGGCTAGTTTACAAAAATTAGCAGCTACCTGTAGATTTGGGACTTTCTTAGATGAAGCACAGCATGATCGATTCGTCTGTGGGGTTAAGAGCAGTAAGCTTGAGAGACCGGCTGCTCAGCACCGCGCACACAAAAGAGTTGACGCTGCCGCTGGTGGTAGAAATGGTGTTTTCTTTTGAGGTAACTAAGGACAGTGCACAACAGTTTGCACAGAAAGCTTTCAAGGTTCATGAAATGGAAAAGAAGGCTACCACCAAATACCGCGAAGCTTAGAAAAATACAGCTACCGGAAAGACCTGTTATTGTTGCGATGGAAAAGGTCACAACCCGAATGACTGCCGTTTTAAAGAAAGCGAGTGCCATGTGTGTAAAAAAAATGGACACATAGCCAAAGCCTGTCGCACACGTAAAGAAGGTTGTTTAAGTATGATCAAAGGAACCATGCATCTGGAGGTTAAGAGGCAATCCAACGCTCTCAAGCAGCGGTCCTGTCAGGATGTCAGCGTTTTCCCACAGCGGGATGTTGGCAGCTGGCCCGTTCTGCAGTACCCACCTGAAGGGGTGCCTCAGCATGCAGATCCAGGAAACAGGCATGTGTTTAAAGGGGACCTAGATGACATCCAAATTCTGTCTGATCCAGTCACAGAAGACAGAGCAGCCAGTGATGTTGTGGTTCAGTGCAAGACAGAAGCTGCACCAAACTCTGACATTGTTCCAGATCGGACCTTGGATAGTCACGATTTTGGTCTGTTTGAAATGAAAACAGGTAATGTGAACATTGTAAAACCTTATTATGTGCATGTCAGTGTAAATGGTTCAAGGGTGAAGATGGAATTACACTGGTGCCGCAGTGTCAGTGATATCTGAAAATCTGTATCAGAGCAGATTTAAAGCAGTCAAACTTAGTCCAGTGAATTGTGTACTTACCATACCATACCATATCAATTTATTTATAGAGCACTTAAACAGACACGAGGCCAACAAAAGTGCTGTACAATAGAAACAAACAAGCACAGCAGACAGAAAAACATAAAATAAAAATATAGATACAAATAGCAACAGAAACTAACTAAAATGGCCAACAGTGTATAGTACAGAGAGGATCAAAACAAATCACACCGTGTTAAAGGCAAGAGAATAGAAGTGGGTTTTCAAGCAAGACTTAAAGGGGACCACAGATAGGTTTTTAAAATTTTTTATGGTATGTCTTTGGGGTTACCAGACAGTGTTCATTCAATTTAATACACAAAATAATTCTTAGATAATCAATTATACCCTTTTTAATTCTGCCATTTTTAACTTTCGTTTTGAACGACCGGTTTATGATAATGAGATCTCGTGGCACGCCCTTCAAAGATCTGCTTACATTAACTCCGCCCTCCAAAGGCAGACGAGGATGTCTGAAGTGACGCTGAGCTGTAACTGGACCGCGCGACGTATTTATTGTGTGGGACAGATCAGACGTGTACAAGTTGTCGTGTCATTTTTAATTTTTCCCGTAATAAATGTCCAACTCCCTCCTGACGTCTCCCTCCCTCTCCCTGTGCGCGCGAGCTGGAGGTAGACGTCTCCCTCCCTCTCCCTGTGCGCGCGAGCTGGAGGTAGACGTCTCCCTCCCTCTCCCTGTGCGCGCGAGCAGGAGGTAGACGTCTCCCTCCCTCTCCCTGTGCGCGCGAGCTGGAGGTAGACGTCTCCCTCCCTCTCCCTGTGCACGCAAGCTGGAGGTAGCGGAGCGGTCACTCGCGGACACACACACACACACACACACACACACACACATGCAGACACACACACACAGACTCACAGCGGGGCTGTCTTGTTATGTCCCTCGCTCAGCCGCGCCGGGCCCGGCACACACACACACACATACACACACACGGGTTTGTCAATGAGGTTTATCGGTACGTAGTCTGTCCTGCTAATGACACATAAACCAACACACACACACAGCAACATGCTGCATCGCTGTTCATTCAAGCGTCCCATCTTATCTGAAAACTATCAATTTTAAATCTGCTTAGTGCGCACTCCATTATCTGGGCCAGGAGGGTCAGAGAGTTAGCTGGC
Source organism: Garcialebias charrua (assembly GCA_038048925.1). Classification (NCBI taxonomy): domain Eukaryota; kingdom Metazoa; phylum Chordata; class Actinopteri; order Cyprinodontiformes; family Rivulidae; genus Garcialebias; species Garcialebias charrua. Next base: position 4,925 of record JBBPBX010038086.1, read on the forward strand.
TAGACTCTGTGACATTTTTAGCCATGAAATCAGGAAAAACAACCGTCACATCTTTTTATACTGAAGTGGGTGGAGCCGCACCAGGGGTTGCTGGTGAGGGGCTGGACTCAGGGTTGAGGTGGGTTGTCCTGGCGCTTGTGACGTCACAAGCGCAATTGATTTCAAAACGAAACCTATCTTATCACAGTAAAATAAATCTACTTAGAGTAAATCAAAAAAGGCGTTCAATACTGGATCAACTGGACTTTATTACCTCCATTATGAGGTCAATGTGGATGGAGGTCATTATTGGGAAGGATACCCTAAAAGCTGTGCGAGAATTTGAGAAAATAAAGTCCAGTTGATCCAGTATTGAACGCCTTTTTTGATTTCATCATGTCCTGGACGACTGAGAATCTTCACCAGCATACTTAGAGTAAATAAACCACTGGGTGCATTTTTTTGGCCTGGACTGTTTTTTTATGAAGTAAATACCCAAAGTTGAGTAAAAAAAACATTAAAAAGTGAATTTTGAATATGTGGTCCCCTTTAAAGATTGTGAGAGTGGGAGCCTGCCTGACACTCAGTGGCAACTCATTCCACAGTCTTGGACCGGCAGCCTGTCACTCTGAGCACGGCGAGTATCTGGGATTGAGAGAAGCATCTGGTCTGCTGACCTCAGAGAGCGCCGTGGGACATATGGCTGCAGAAGATCAGTGAGATAGGGTGGAGCGGAACTGTTCAGAGATTTAAAAACATACATGAGTATTTTAAACTGGATCCAAAGGTGAATGAGTAGCCAGTGCAGGGAGGCCAAAACTGGTGTGATGTGCTCTCTATGGCCTGTACCAGTTAAGAATCGGGCTGCAGCATTTTGGACCAGCTGTAGCCGTGCAATGGAGGACTGACTGATTCCGAACAGAAGTGAATTGCAGTAATCGAACCTCGATGTTATGAAAGCATGGATTACTGTCTCCAGGTTCTTTTTGGATAGTATAGGCTTCAGCTTAGACAGCCGCCTCAGCTGGAAAAAGCAGGATTTAACAATCATGTTTACGTGACTGTTAAGTTTCAGGGAAGGGTCCATTATCACCCCCAGATTAGTGACCCTTTGTTTCTCTAGCGGGGCTAGAGAGAGAAGGTCAATGTCATGGTTCGAGAATGAGCCATTGGGATGGAACAACAACTTAAGACGTACAACCAAGAGTCATTACAGCTGATGGACAAAATGGTGGCAAAAGTAAAATGTCAAGAAACTACAACAAAACTAGAACTGCTAATAGTAAAAGGAAGAGGCCCTGCTTTGATGGGTAGAGACTGGATTAGCCAGTTGAAGCTAGACTGGTCACAAGTAAATAGAGTGGCTCCAGAAACGGTGGAAGTTGTATGTGCTCAGTATGCATCAGTTTTCAACCCTGAACTAGGCGAGTTGAAGGGTATTAAAGCTAAACTACATGTTGCTCCAGAAGCTGGGCCAAAGTTCCATAAACCGAAAAATGTTCCATATGCATTGAGAGAAGCTATGGAAAAGGAACTGACTAAATTGGAGGTGGAAGGAGTTATTTCACCCACTAGTTACAGTGAGTGGGCGGTCCCACTACCATGCTTTTTAGGTAGTGTGCATTAGTGCATTAACAGAGTACCCGAGTTATCGACAGATCAAGTGCTTTGACTTCTATCAAGGCTTTTTTGTCCACCTCGAGTACCCGTAGTGACGTCATCACGTCGCACTGACGTCATTACGTCACATTTCACATGATCCGAACCGAGCGCGGGGTAGCTTTTAGATTTTAGTAGACGCTACAAAATGGATTCCTTTGTGCGCATAGATGTTAATGGAGCAGGCCCAGTCTTGTCAAAAAGGTATAACAGTTTATAATTTTATAAACTGCGCTACTCATTGAATCAACTTCCTGTTGATTTTCTTTTCTCTGACCACCGTAGTAGATTGTGACAGTAGGGGACAGTGTTGCATTGCAGGTCACATTTATAACACGGCCGAAACGGCTTCCTCTCTCGTTTCACAAACAAAAAGCAACAAATATTCATATCTCTAGACCTAATAAAAACCTATAAACACATTAATCTCTAAAAGTAAACCTAAATTGCACAGCACTGCAGGCGGTGGTGCGGTGTTGCCCCATTTCTTTTTCAGTTTCGGTTTCAGCGCTGCACGGTACTTTCACTTTTAATATTAATAATAATAACTAATAGTTTTGTTTTTCCTGTGACTTATCTGCAGTATGATAAATGATAGGAGCATAATAAATGCTCCCAATAATTTGTTGGTCTTTTTTTGGTAAATAATGAAGTTTTTATGCATTTTTATATATTTATTTATTTTGCATCATAAGAGCCTATGACATCATCGACTACTCGAGCACTAATCAAGTTTATTTATGCTGTCGAGTTTTAAAATGATGTACTCGTTCAACCCCTAGTGTGCATACCTAAAAAGGATGACCGTGTGAGATTATGTGGAGACTACAATTTACAATGTATGTGTTACAAACCCCCTTTTGTTAAGCTGGGATGTGTCGTTTTGTCAATTTAAATAGAATGGGCATGTTAGTTAATTTGTGGTGTTATTTCAGTTTCCAATTTCATATGTTGGTGCGTGACTTGTAAGCCTGTATAAAACTTCTCGTTCTCACAGCTTCCATTCAGAATTGAAAAAGACTTCTGGACAGAAGTCGAAACGTTTTCTGCAACAAATAAAGTCCAGTTGATCCTGTATTGAACGCCTTTTTTGATTTCATCATGTCCTGGACGACTGAGAATCTTCACCAGCACGTGGAGACTACAAGGTCACCATAAATCCATGGTTAAACGTGGATCAGTACCCACTTCCAAAAATGCAAGGTCTGTTTGCCAAATTTGCAGGAGGTCATAAATTTACCGAACTAGACTTGTCCTAGGCTTACCAACAAGTCCAGTTAGAGGAAAGCTCTACGTGTTACCTGACTATAAACACTCACAAAGGGCTGTTTCAATATAACAGGTTACCTTGGTGTTGCGAGTGCTCCCGCAATTTTCCAGAAAATAATGGATCAAGTACTTCAGGGCATGGATGGTGTTATCTGCTATCTTGATGATATTTTGATAACTGGTAAGGATGCAGAAAGCCATCTGACTACAGTAACCTAAAAGAGGTATTTAAGAGGCTCGAAAGTTACAACCTCAGGGTAAAGCAAGAAAATGTGAGTTCATGCAAGACAGTGTTGCGTAACTAGGACATGTCATTGACGCCACCGGCATTCATCCTATGAAGGAAAAGACAACTGCCATCCAGAAGGCTCCAGTTCCCAGAAATATAACTGAACTTAGGTCATTATTGGCTCTGTTAAAGTACTATGGGAAGTTTATACCAAACTTATCGACTCTGATACAGCCAATGTCAGCATTGCTGCACAAAGCAGCAGACTGGGTTTGGTCAGAAAAATGTCAAAATGCTTTTGAGAATGCAAAGAAGGTTTTTCAATCTGACCAAATCTTAATACATTTTGATGCAGAGCTACCAATTATCTTAGCATGTGATACATCTCCTTATGGAGTTGGTGCTGTAATCAGTCACCACATGGAAGATGGAAGTGAAAGACCGATTGCATTTGTATCAAGAATGCTAACAAAGACAGAACAAAACTACACACAGATCCAAAAAGAAGCACTTGGTTTAGTGTTTGCTGTTATGAAGTTTCATGACTACCTTTATGGAAGGAAATTCATTTTAGTGACAGATCACAAACCATTGTTAAAAATATTGGGACCAAAAACAGGTGTGCCTATGTTAGCTGCTGCTAGATTGATGTTCTATGAAATATTATTTTATAAATGTTTTATGAATTTTTATTCATAAATGTTTTATGAAATATTATTGATGTAGGATCGAGAGATCGGCAAAACCTTCAAAAGAAATCACAACTCAAGAGACTTCACATAGGAAACTATTTTTTGCTTAGAACAAATGCTCTTTATTTTACCACAGAAAATCAATAGCAAGCAAGCAAGTAAGCAAACAAGTAACACACTTGCATCTCAAACTTCATACAACGATTAACGCTTAAACAGAGACTCTTACCATTTGACAGTGTAGATTGGAGAGAGCCATTTTCAATCCAAAGGCAGAGTGAGCATTAAAACAAATGGACAATTACTCATCGCCGGCAGACTCTCTATCTGGGAGTCCAGGCTGTCTCCTTTTATATTCCTTTTAGATAAGGATTGCGTGCGAGCAAGGTTGGCCAGACCCTGCTCTCAGGTAATCACCCAGTTTCAACAGGAACTGGACATTATCTCAGGGACTGGAGTATCTCCCCCTCACCTCTAATTAAACCGTTAGAACAAAACTCCGGAGATGATGAGATCAATAAACTGATTATTCCTGTGATGATGAAATCAGCACAGTTTAACTTCTTATCTTCTAGCTCCCCGGTAGTGACAGATATAGGAAAATTACACACAATGTCTGGACATTTCAGACTTTTAAGACTGATCAGAGAACAAACGTATTTATTCATTATTCATTCCATCCTCTGGTCTCTGATCAATTCTGAAAATGTTCACCCTCCATTTTATTCAACAACTAATACATCACAAACAGGTAGCGTCAATTTCAATGGTACACCATGTATTCCTATTAATTTTGAATATGACTTTCATATTATAAAAATACATACAAATGTTGAACAAATTAATATAGCAATGCACAATATTAATAGTTGCACGTCATAGGTTATGTTCATCTGTGGCTTGAACCAATCACTATGTAATTTCAAAAACCAATATTGAATCCAACGAGCGTCAAGAATGTTCCACAATCTTCTCCACTCATGGTTATGAGTGGTTACCACTCTCCGGAAAGGTTCCATTTGCACTTTTACATGTAATACTTGCAGATTACATGTAGTCCGGTTTACCACCACTGGAATGTCATGTCCATTGAAACACTTCCTGCATATGCAGAAAGTACAAGGACTGCTCACATTCATCACCACTTATGATTGATTTGCAGGACATTCAAAGTTATCTTGTTTTCTGACACGGTTCATCTGTTTCCATAGTAGTCGGCAAGGCCCCCTTTTTCTCTTCCAGGACACGTCCCTGTGTTGCGGAGGAGAGGTCACCTAGCAACACCATGGCAACGACGACAACTAACGTGATGACCCATGAGATGATACCACCCTCACGGCACTTTCCGGGTTCGGCCATGCCGTCCTCTGCAAGCCTCTGATCCTCTTACTAGCAGATGCCAAGGAAACACCAGGCTGTGAAGAAACACAATGCTTTTTGACAAATAGAATGACAATGATTAGTTTTCTCTTAGACAAAATGTTTGATTTTTACATTCCCCACCAAAACTGATCCAACCTATAGGAGTCTCTCTACCCCAAACTCAAAATGTCCCTGTTTTAAATAGGGTATCATACCTGCCAATAAATCCATGCCCAATATCCATTATTCAAAACTTAGCAGGTCTGACAGATCAGGGTACAGCTGTGACTTTCTGTTTTTCACCTTTCCTTTTTTCTTTTTCTGTTTCACAACTCGCAACATCACTGCTTCATTGTCCTCTGAAGACTCAGAGTCAGAGAACTCTCTGTTTTTCTCCTTTCCTTTTTCTGTCTCACAACTTGCAACTTCATTGCTCATTGTTCTTTGAAGACTCAAAATCAGAGGAGACCTCTGCCACTCTAGTAGTCTTATTTTTGTTCCTGACAGTCTGTTCAGGTTCACACGGAGGTGCAGAAGGAACAACAGAAGTTTGAAACGCATCTCTCAATGCTTGAGTCTGATGTTCCACATTTAATCTAGTACACTGGATTTTTAATGCCTTTTCCTGACATCGTTCTCCCAACTCTTCTGTTAGTAATCAATCTGTTTCAGATATTGGGACCCCAGACTGTTTTAAAGCTTTCCATAAAGCAGAACAAGTTGGTCCCTGTGCATTACTTCGAGCGTCCCTTTCTGGCCCACGACCCACATGTTGAAAACCATACTCCTGTTTTTCTACTTTTCCTGTTCCCCAGTCTCCCAGGGTTCCTAACACCATGATTCGGCTACGAACTTCAGACATAGCGACATCAGGAGCCCCCAACATTACAGTCAACATTGCGGAGCGATAGTGTACAGGGGCTGTTCTTATCAATTGATCCCTCACATCCTTTGGAATAAGTAACAGCTGATACTGATCCATAGCAGCAACAGTTAAAGCATCCCTCACACACAATCAAACCTATCTTTGTACACACTCCCAAAAAGTGACCCACTGTCCTGTTATCTCTGGCCAGTCAGTGAGAGCTGGATAAACCTGGTGAACAGCTTCAGCATAAACATCAAATAGAGATCTAGAATCATTCCCTAAATCTCTCACTTCTCTGCAGACATTAGCATTCACTGTAGCTTCTGTGGACAACCCATCAAAAGACATCCCATCCCTTGCATCTATTTCCACCTGTCCTGCTCCTTCCTCAATTAATCTTGACAACCACACATATATATGTTCTCCCGGCTGCTGACGGAGCCTCCTGGACAAGTAAGCTACTTCTTCCTGAGTGTAATCCTCAATTATCATTCTCAGTTCAGGTTGCGGTTGATCTTGTGGGATAGCATCCATAACTTGTACACCATTCTCATAAACAAGTTGACAATCTGCGTCTACGCTTGCTTGTAAGACATCTGGTCTCACTATCTGTTCCTGCCTCCTCCGTTGCACTGGTTTCACACTTTTACTACGAGATGAGGAGCATAATGAGGAATTAGTGGACTCTTCTTCTTCATCACTTACATTATCTTCCCACAAATTTCTATCCCAACTAGAGGAATTCCATCCCGTTCCTAACCCAGCTACAAAAGCCTGTACTCTTTTGGGTGATACAGACCGTTTCGTTTTCCTCTTTTTTTTCTCTTTTTAACATAGAAACTTGAACCACTGCTTCCTCAGTAATCCGGGCCATGTTTTCTAACTGTGTATTTAATAACTGCACATGCTGACGCTGTAATGAAGAGACCAACTTAGCTTCTTCTAATGCTTTTCTCAGTTTCAAAACTTCTGTTTGACTCTGTTGATTTATTTCATTCTGCCGTTTCCAGGCAGCGGCACAAACCCACAAACATTGTTGTAGCCCTTCTACAGGCGTTTTCTTTTTCACATCTACTGCTCGTAGAACTTCTAACAAAGTCTCAGGGTCTCCGTCTCGTAGAGAACCTTCCCAAATACTTGGAGCGTCCCGTTCCATCTCTCAGGCACAATGCTATAGACTGATAACAGGGTATTTCCCATCCTGGTACTATTTCAGTCTTTTCCCGTGTCTTATCTCCCTTCGCTGATTTTCTCTTGAACATTCCTTTGAATATTATGCAGTCTCTCTTTGTAATCCTGCCAACAATGCCAAAAATGTTCTATGAAATATTATTTTATAAATGTTTTATGAATTTTTATTCATAAATATTTTATGAAATATTATTTATGCAGGATCGAGAGATGAGCAAAACCTTCAAAAGAAATCACAACTCAAGAGACTTCATACAGGAAACTATTTTCTGCTTAGAACAAATGCTCTTTATTTTACTACAGAAAATCAATAGCAAGAAAGCAAGTAAGCAAACAAGTAACACACTTGCATCTCAAACTTCATACAATGATTAACACTTAAACAAAGACTCTTACCATTTGACAGTGTGGATTGGAGAGAGCCGTTTTCAATCCAAAGGCAGAGTGAGCGTTAAAACAAACGAACGATTACTCATCGCCAGTATACTCTCTATCTGGGAGTCCAGGCTGTCTCCTTTTATATTCCTTTTAGATAAGGATTGCATGCGAGCAAGGTTGGCCAGACCCTGCCCTCAGGCAATCACCCAGTTTCAACAGGAACTGGACATTATCTCAGGAACTGGAGTATCTCCCCCTCACCTCTAATCAAACCGTTAGAACAAAACTCTGGAGATGATGAGATCAATAAACTGATTATTCCTGTGATGATGAAATCAGCACAGTTTAACTTCTTATCTCCCAGCTCCCCGGTAGTGACAGATATAGGAAAATTACACACAATGTCTGGACATTTCAGACTTTTAAGACTGATCAGAGAACAAACTTATTTATTCATTATTCAATTGCAAAGGTGGGCCCTAATTCTAGCTGCATACAAGTACGAGATTCAGTACTCTGAGCATCACAGTAATGTAGATGCTTTATCAAGGTTACCAATGAAACCAAGTGGGGATGTGGTGTCAAACCCTATTTACAAAGTATCTTACCTTGAAGAGTTACCTATCACTGCAAGGGAAATAGCCAAAGAAACAGGCAAAGATCCTGTGTTAAAGGTGGTGAAACAGTTGGTGTTGACTGATGGCCTAAAAACGTACAGGATGAATTGCTGAAGCCATATTTTCAGAGACGTTTTGAGCTGACTGTTGAAGATGATTGTCTACTGTGGGGGTTATGAGTGGTGGTTCCCAATAAATTAAGGGATCAGTTGATCTTTGAACTGCATGAACACCACTGGGGAATAGTAAAGATGAAATACCTTGCCAGAAGTTTATTCTGGTGGCCAGCACATTGAACAGGAAGTCAGTGAGTGTACCATCTGTCAAAAGTAGCATAATATGCCTTGTACTGCACCAGTGGATAAATGGAAATGGGTTGCTAGCCCTTGGGAGAGAATCTATCTTGATTTTGCAGAGGACCACAAGCAGATGATTCTAGTAGTCATGGATGCTTATGCTAGATGGCCAGAGATTATTCCGATGCACCCCACATAGCAGAGGACTCCGTGGCGGATCCGCCTTCTTACCTGTTTAGATTCGCCCTGTGTATCAACAGCTTTTTCATTAATTCAACCTTTATTTAGTCAGGTAAATCTCATTGAGCCTCGAGGGCTCATTTACAAAAGCGACCTGCTACAAACTAAAGAATGATGAACAGCAATGGTAGAATTTCCTTAAACAACAAACAACAGGAAAAAAAAACATAGGAGAGAAATAGAAATAGAAATGCAAAGTATCAAAACTAGCAAAACACCACAATTAAGGTAGATGTACAAAATCAAAAACAAGAACATATCTGCAATGGTTTTTGCCAGGATTCCAAAAGATTCTTAAAACCATTTAGGGAGGTCAGGGCCGAGAGCTTCAAATCTTTTTGTAAATCTGATCAAATCAGCAGATCCACCCCGGAACCAGGCTCTGCCGATACTGACCGACCCCCTACACTGTCAAGCGCAGCGAATGCATTATTGGGGATTTAGAGCCCAAAAATGCATCCCCTGCTAACTTGTAGAAATAAAGAGTTAGTAATGATTTCACCTTTTATACATTATTACATAATGTCCTCTGAGGGTGTATCGTCCGCCGCCGTGCAGCTGTCCCTTATATTTGTTAAACCTGTAATATTTTGTCACATTCTTTGTTGAATGGGTAAGAATGGGGTCTAAACCTTTTTTTTCTTATAGGTGGCTGGTTCTAACATGATCGGGAATTGTAAGTTGTGTGAAGCTTTTTTTTCACTTTTTTGATTAAATTTGTTGAAAAAACATTCAGACAAATTTCTGTTTTAGGAGAAACCAAAAAAGAATGTTTAATTGCACTCTTTACTGTTCAGCTGCTACTGTCTGTCTAGTGCTCAAGTGACTGGTGTTGCTGCAATGTCCCTTTTATTTGTTTTTAAATGCAGGTGTATGCAGTAGTCCAACGAATTATAAACCAAAACCTTCCCAACACATTCTATAATGAGCTCGACACCATCTGCCTCATCTGATGACCTTATTCAAACAACTTCACAATGAACAGGTTAATATATTAAACATTTATTGTGTTGTAGCTTAGTAGAATCAGACAACCTCAGACGTAGCTCAGTTCAATTCACCATGCTTTATTCTTCTTCTTCTTCTTCTTCTCTTCTCAACCCACATCCTGTTCTATCCCTGCTCAGAGGTCCCCCTGCTGTCATTCTTATGTAATAGCAGGACACAACATTTTCCCTTTTTTCACTTACATGTAACATTTGCACAGTATACTTGACAGCAGAAAACCAAACTAATCAAATTATCATTTCTGTAAGCCAACAGTAATATGAAAGTTTTACTCTCTAAACCAAAACACTTTTAACCCTATGCATTACAGTATGAACCTTTAAACTTATTTCTTTACCATATTTTACTTTAGCAGAACAGTAGTAGATTTACTTGTCTTACAGAACACTAATACCATTATGAACAGGAATAGCTTACATTATTTTCACTCTAACTTACAAAACCTGACAACCATCTTGGTGCATTTCTAGATCTCTGACTTCTTCTCAATACAGCAAGCGGTTCATCAGTGTTTCCGGGCAGTGCATATGTATCCAATACAGCATCACCGTTTTGTTCTGAACCAAGTAAGGTTTGTTTTGGGAAAGGTGCAAGTTTTGAAGCATTCCACTTGCGACCATCACTTAGTAAGAAAGTGTTTGGTCCAACTTTCTTTATGACAGTCCGTGGTTCTGTAAATCTGGAAGATCCTTTGAAAACGTGGTCAGGTCTACGAACACGAACCGTGTCACCCACATTGATTGTTGGAAGTTTAACTCCCATTTTCTTGTCGGTGTATTCCTTCATTTTGTTTTGCTTTTGTTTCACTTTCTTTTGTATTTGAGCTTGTGTTTTGCTCTTCAGTTCTACTGGGAGTATGTTTAACTTGGTGCGCATCTTTCTGTTTCTCAGTAGTTCATTTTTTTTTCCATTTATAGATGGCCTCCCTTCACACCTTTTAGCCATCCTCTCACTCCAATATTTATTTATTTATATTTTTTTAAGAGAGAAAGAAAGAAAAGAGAAAGTAAGACAACAAATCAACAATTATCAACCAAAAGAGCACAAGGCAAACACACCCAACCTCCGTCCACAATCCTGCAAAGCACATGACAGAACACAACAATGGAACCTACATGCATAAAGACTAATAATATTCATGAGCTTGCAGTAGAATTCTATAAATACACATACCCATATCTACAAATATATATATACAGTAGTATACATACATATACTTTTATATTCATTTATATACCCGTCTACATATCTACAAATATATATATACAGTAGTATACAGTACATACATATACTTTTATATTCATTTATATACCCATCTACGTATCTGCATATATCTATATATACATCCCTGCATCCATTTGTGTGTGGTTGTGAGCATGCATAAGTGTATAAGGTTCCTCCAATAGAACATTTAGTAGCGACTGTGAAGCATCAGAGATCCGTCCCCCCAAAGCCCGAGGCAGACGAAGGAGCGATCAAAGCCCAAGACCCCAGGAAGGACCCCGAGCCCAGAGTCCCCAGGACCGCCCGAACAGGAAGAGCCACTAGCCCACTCCCCAGATCCTACCAAGGGGAAGAACCGGACGAACCCCTACCAGCGACCACATACAATGACCCCCCGGTGTCGCCCGCGACAAATTCACAGGCCCCCGCCGGAGCCCGCTGCACCGACGTAGCCCCAGGGCCGGTCACCGAGGCCCGGGCACCGGGGACGCCCACCCCTCAGGCCCAGACCGACCGGACCAGAGGGCACGAGCCCCACCAAGCAGCCACCAGGCCGTGCCGACAAACGCCCAAGCGCCCAACCCCAGATAGTGAGGGCCCCAAGCACGCCCGCAGGCAAGGGAACACCCACCAGGGGGGGGCACGCGGCAGGAGCGCGACACTAAGTAGCCTCGGAAGTATCAGAGAGGGGGCAGTCCAAAAACCAGCCTGACACTTAAACATTCATACACAGATATACTCATTCAGACCCACCCTCATCCTCACCCTCAGTCACAGAAAGACAAACAATAACGACATGTTCCATTCATAATCCCGATGCACACTCTATACCCCCTAGGTCCAAGACATGTACCTGCTCCCTGCGTGGGGCAGCCCACATCCAAACCCAGGAGGTAGGCCCATTCATTCTGGGGTGGAGAGTAGCAGACATCCAAGATCCGGCCCACCCCGCGCCCTGCCGACAGGACAGGACACCCGAGTCCAAGCAGCCCCAGGGGGAGCGCACTGCCAGCCCCGCCCACGGCGAACCCGCAGGCCCCGAACCCCCCCACACCCCAGCACAACCCCTGACAGCCCACCCCCAGAATGTCCGCCAGGCAACCAGGGGGGGTAAGAGAAAAATAAATAAATAATAATATATATATATATAAATAAATACATAAATAAATAAAATCGAAATTAACAAATCAAGACCCCGACACACACACCCCCGTCCCCAAATGTACTGTTGGTGAGTGTTGTTCTAAAGTGTAATTAAAAGGGAAAGAGAAGGAGCAAAGGCTGGCATTATACCAGTTTCCCCTCCACTCCAACTCTAACCCAGGCCCTTATTGTCTAAATGCATAATGTTGAGTGAGCACAGGAATGGGGGCGAGAGTGATGTCATCCCGCCACCCATAACCATGTGCTCACTCCTTCCCTATATGTGACTTTTATGAAGATGTTTATGAATGAATGTCTAAAGTGTATATAAAATTGAGTCCCAGGTGCTCTGTACAACAGAGATGTAGAACCATTGCAGCACACCCGAGACTCAAATTCCCTACATGTATTAATTTAAGATGAAGAGGGCGGAGGTGCGTGGTGAGGGATGGGGAGAAAATATCTGCAGGAACAATGCTCCCACAGCGAGTCAGCTCCCCCGCTGACCCTGCGTACCCCCCCCCCCAGTTCGCCAAGGTCCACCCAAGGAGCGAGGTAGTGGAAACACCTCTCCGACCGCCAGGCCATTGAGCCAAGACCAGAGAGGGACACGGCCCCGAGGGCCGCCAAAGCAGAACCAACAGCCCACACCCACCAGGGCCGCCACGACCCCTGCGAACCGCAGTCAGCCCGCCGTCCAAGAAGACAAAAAAATCCCACAAGGACGACACTACCAAGAGCGCCCGCCCAACCGCCGACAGAGCCAGGAAGCACTGAGAACAGGCCCCAACCAGGGCCCGCTCACCGGCCAAGCATAGTCCAAGACCATCATCAAGGACATCCACTTGGTCCCCACCCCAGAAGAAATACTACACCCACCCTTCATATTAATAACTTTCAGAACATATAACACATTAGACACCCAGGCTGGGTTTGCCCGCCCCCTCCCATTGGCCACCAGTCACACCCCCAGACACCCAACCCCCCAGCACATGAACCCCCAACCCACCAGCGAGCCGAGGGCCCCCGGCCAGAGCCGGGCACCAGAGCGCCAGCCAGCCCATAACCCGGCGACCCGCCCGCCAGAGCCCAAGACCCCCCGATCCCCACCAGGTCCAAGCCCGGGGATGACTCGCCCCCAGAGTCCCAAGCCCTCGGCACCCGCCCCGAAACCACCCCAGCACAGCCGGGTCACCGACCGGTGACCCATGACCGCCGCTACCGACCACCCGTGGGCCCGCATGCCGCCCCTAGCAGACATCCCCCAGAACCCCCCCGGTCCTCCCCAGGTCGAAGACAGGGTCCTCCCCGCCCAAGCAGCCCCAACCCCCCGGCGCCCCAAACCCCAACCCCCCCCCACCAGCCCCAATGCCCCACAAGGCCAGATCCCAGACCCCCCACCCTCACTACGTAACGGAGCCGATCAAAGAATGCCAAATAGATTGATCCGATGTGTCGGCAGATGCTGTTTCAAGACTAATATGATCTAACAGAAGATTTTTATACTGATTAATGCTAAGATTATTTTTATTTTTCCAATTTACGAGTATGGTTTTCTTTGCGATGCATAAGGCAGTGAAAAGCATATAGGATGTATTTTTTTCCAGTATAACATCTTCAAAGATACCCAATAAGCAAACAGATGGAGAGAGTGGGATATTAAATTTCAAACATTTAGACAAGTCTTCACATACCTGTACCCAGAACCTCTGAACGGGTGGACAGAACCAGAGTGCGTGAATATAATCATCAGGTATATTACTTATGCACTGTGAGCAGTTGTTAGATGGTGTAAAGCCCATCTTAAACATCCGCTGACCTGTATAATGTACTCTATAGAGAACCTTATATTGTATTAATTGTAAATTGGAGATTCTAGTCAATTTAAAAGTATTTGAACATACTTGAGACCAAATTTTTTGTTCGAAGTTGATTGATAAATCTGACTCCCATTTTTCAACAGGTAGTGCTATCGAGTCATCGATTCTAGATAATTTTTTGTATATTTTAGATAATAATTTAGGTGGTTGAAAATTAATAAACTCTAACACACATGTTGGTGTTTCCAACAATGTTTTTTTAAGCTTAAATTTCTTTTTTACAATTGACTTAATTTGTTGGTATTGTAGGAAATATTTATTATCAATGTCATATTGTATTATTAATTTATTAAATGGAATAAAGTCTATGCCCTCAAATATGTGTTCCAGACAATCAATTCCTTTCATTCTCCAACCTGGGAAATTTAACATATTATTTTCTTGTTGAATGTCAGGATTGTTCCAGAGAGGTGTATGTCTACATGGGAGAAGTGAAGACTTTGTCATTTTCAGATACTCCCACCATGCCATCAGAGATGAGCTAATATTGATGCTCTTAAAGCAGACATGTCTTTTTAAAACTGTACTGATAAATGGTAGATCTGAAATCCTAATATCATTACATAAAGTTTGTTCTATATCTATCCAAGTTTCATCTAGTGCATTCGGTTTTAACCACTTTGATATATATTTTAACCTGTTGGCTAAATAGTAGTAATAAAAGTTTGGAAGTTCTAATCCTCCGGTATCTTTAGATTTCTGTAATGTTTTTAAACTAATACGTGGAGTTTTATTTTTCCAAAGGAATTTAGATATAGAAGAGTCTAGTGACTTAAACCATTCAGTTGAAGGTTTATTTGGAATCATTGTAAATAAATAATTTATTCTCGGCAGCACCATCATTTTTACTGAGGCAACTCTTCCCATAAGTGATATGGGTAGAGATCTCCATCTAGTAAGATCGTCTTCAATTTTCTTTAATAGTGGGATATGATTTAATTTTATTAAATCTTCCAATTTAGGAGAGATATTAACACCTAAATATTTAATGTTACCTGATTGTAGTTTTTCATTAAGAGAATTATTAAACACGCAATTTATTGGAAGAACTGTAGACTTTGTCCAGTTTATAGAATAATCAGAAACTTTTGAAAACGAGTTTATTAATTTGATAACATTAGATATTGAGTTTCCTGAGTTCTCAAGAAAAAGCAAAACATCGTCAGCATAAAGACTAATTTTATGTTCTATGTTTCTACCCTTTATGCCTTTAATATCAGCACTTTGCCTTATTGCTGCTGCTAAAGGTTCAATAAAAATAGCAAATAATGCTGGTGAAAGTGGGCAACCTTGCCTGGTTCCCCTCTGTAAACAGAAGCTTGAAGATAATTGATTATTTGTCCTGACGCACGCTGTTGGTGAACTATATAATATTTTTAACCAATTAATGAAGTAATTCCCAAATCCAAATTTATTTAAGGTAGCAAATAAGAAATTCCAATTAACTCTATCAAATGCTTTTTCTGCATCTAATGAAAAAATAGCTGTTTCAATATTTTTCAAATATGAATACTCTATTATATTATATAATCTGCGTGTATTTGAGTTTGAGTGTCTTCCTTTTATGAATCCGGTTTGGTCTGGATGTATAATAACAGGAGTTATCTTCTCTAGTCTTTTAGATAAGACTTTACAAATTATTTTAACATCAACATTAATAAGAGAGATTGGACGATAACTGGTAGGTAATACTGGGTCTTTGCCTGGTTTTAATAAGAGACTAATGTTGGCTGAATTCATATGTGTTGGTAGCCTACCATTTTCTTCGGACTCAAATAGCACTCTATAAAATATCGGTTCCAGTATATCCCAGAACTTTTTATAGAATTCTACTGGATATCCATCAGGACCTGGAGATTTCTTATTAGGCATGCTTTTAATTGCATCATGGAGCTCATCTGATGTTAATGGTGAGTCTAGTTTTGATGATTGACTAATATCTAGTTTAGGAAGTGTTACTTTCTCCAAGAATTCATTAATATCCTTATTAGATGGATTTATTTGTGGAGTGTATAGAGTTTTATAGAAATCTTTAAAAATATTGTTTACTTTTCCCTCATCATGAATTATATTTCCATCTTTATCTTTAATACCATAAATAGATGTTTTTTCTTTGTTTAATTTGAGTTGATTAGCTAAAAAGCTACCTGATTTATTACCGTACTCAAAATTATCTAATCTAAGTCTTTGTATCAAGAATTTATTTTTCTTATCAATATATTCATTTAGTTCTAATTTTAATTTGCGTAGCTTTTGCTGTGTTTCCTCTCCTTGTAGACCTTCTAATAGTTTAATGGATTTCTCTAATTCCTCAATACGTTTATTTTCTTTTTTCTTTTTATTTGTTGAATAGGATATTATTTTACCTCTCATGACTGTTTTCCCAGCCTCCCAAAGTGTACATGCTGAAGTTCCTGGCAAGTCATTAAACTCTAAATACGATGCCCATTCTTTTTTAAAATATTGCAAAAATTCTTCTTCTTGAAGTAGTGATGTATTTAATCTCCAACTTGTATTTTTTGTTGTTATTCTTTTATAATCTATATTTACAGTAACTGGTGCATGATCGCTGATAGCAATAGGGTGTATCTCAGTGTCTGAAATGTTTGCCATCAATGAATTGCTTACTATAAAATAATCTAAACGAGAATATGAGTGATGCACATGTGAAAAGAAAGAATATTCTTTGCTATCAGGGTGAAAAGAACGCCATGCATCGCAAAGTCCATAATCGTTCATATACTGTTTAACTATATTTATAGATTGCCAACTGCGTTGAGTTCCCGCTGCATTCAGTCTGTCTATCTTGTCATCTAAACCAAAGTTGAGATCACCTCCCATCACCAGTGAGGAATCCATGTGATTTGATAGATTGGAAAAAAAATCATGAAAAAAAGCAGCGTCGTCTACATTCGGTCCATATATGCTAACAATACAATAATTTTGTCTAAATATAGATAACTTTAATATTATATATCTACCGTTCGGATCTATAAATTGATCTAATACTGTGAAGTCAACATTTTTATGTATTAAAATTGCCACCCCTCTTTGTCTTGAATTATAACAGGCTGAGAATACATTAGGAAACTCTGAAGATTTTAGCTCAACCACAGTTGAGGCCAATTTATGAATTTCTTGGAGTAATACAACATCTGCCTTTAATCTTTTAATCTTGTTAAAAATTCTATATTTTTTATCTTGGCTACCGGCTCCATTAATATTCCATGTGACAAATCTTAAAGTGCCCATACTTGTGTCTGTGAAAATATAGATAAACCACAACCATTATCACAGATATAGAAGATAATAAAACACCCAGGTAAACACATAATCCTTGATGTTCGACTATATATCATTAAGTAATATTCTAATGCCTCTTATCAACAGGTCTGGTTCCTGTAAGGTCCCATTGTGGCTAGTTTGGGCCAGTTCCTATGGGACCGGTTTATTTCTGTACCCACTGCACGCTTAGGACCCCTTTAGTGGGCGTGAAGTTCTCCTGCAGTGGGCGGGTAATTCTCCTGCAGTGGGTGGATCATTAATATCAACGCTTCTAACCAGCTGGTGGCGCTAGTGATACATTAAGCTCTTTATTAACCACTAACACACACATTAGAAGAAGAGCTGGAAAAGAACACACAACCAAAGTGGATGAGCTTGTTTCTTTTTTGAACATTCTGCTTTGTCTGTGGCTTTTTCAGCCACAGACAAATGTTCATATACAGTATATATATATATATATATATATATATATATATATATATATATATAGTGTGTGTATATATACACATATATGTATATATATTGTATATACATACATGTGTACACATACAAACATATGCGTGAGTATATATATATATATACACACACACACACGTGTTTATATATATACATATATATAATTTATATATATATATACATACATACATATACAATATATATATATCTTCTTCTTCTTCTTCTTTCGGCTTTTCCCTTTTCAGGGGTCGCCACAGCGAGTCATCCTCCTCCACCTCACTCTGTCCTCTGCATCCTCTGTCCTCACTCCAACTACCTCCATGTCCTCTCTAACTGCATCCATATATCTCCTCTTTGGTCTCCCTCTTTGTCTTTTTCCTGGCAGCTGCATTTCTAACATCCTTCTACCAATATACCCACTGTCCCTCCTCTGGACATGTCCAAACCATCTCAGTCTGGCCTCCCTAACTTTATCTCCCAGTTGTTTAACATGTGCTGTACCTCTGATGATCTCATTCCTGATCTTATCCATCCTTGTCACTCCTAAGGAGAACCTCAGCATCTTCATTTCTGCCACTTCCAGTTCTTTCTCCTGTCTTTTTGTCAATGCCACTGTCTCCAGACCATACAACATAGCTGGTCTCACCACTGTCTTGTAAACTTTTCCTTTGACCTTTGCTGACACCTTTTTGTCACAAATCACTCCTGAAACTTTTCTCCATCCACTCCATCCTGCCTGGACTCTCTTTTTCACCTCTTTACCACATTCCCCATTTTCCTGTACAGTGGACCCCAAGTACTTGAAGTCCTGCACCTTTGTGACCTCTGCTCCTTGTAGCCTCACTGTTCCACTGGCCTCCCTCTCATTCACACACATGTACTCTGTCTTACTACGACTGACTTTCATTCCTCTTCTTTCAAGAGCATACCTCCACCTCTCCAAGTTCTCTTCCACTTGTTCCCTGTTCTCACCACAGATCACAATGTCATCTGCAAACATCATAGTCCATGGGGATTCCTGCCTGACCTCATCTGTTAGTCGGTCCATCACCAGAGCAAACAAGAAGGGGCTCAGAGCCGATCCTTGATGCAATCCCACCTCCACCTTGAAGGTATCTGTCACACCCACAGCACATCTCACCACTGTCCTGCTGTCCTCATACATGTCCTGTACCAGTCTAACATACTTTTCTGCCACTCCAGATTTCCTCATGCAATACCACACCTCTTCTCTTGGTACCCTGTCATATGCTTTTTCTAAATCCACAAACACACAATGGAGTTCTTTCTGACCCTCTCTGTACTTCTCTATCAACATCCTCAAAGCAAAGATGGCATCTGTGGTGCTCTTTCTTGGCATGAAACCATACTGCTGCTCACAGATAGTTACATCTTGTCTAAGTCTTGCTTCCACAACTCTCTCCCAGATCTTCATTGTGTGGCTCATCAACTTAATTCCCCTGTAGTTGCTACAACTCTGTACATCACCCTTGTTCTTAAAAATGGGAACCAGCACACTTCTTCTCCATTCCTCAGGCATTTTCTCACCCTCAAATATTCCATTAAATATTTGAGTCAAAAACCTCACTGCCATCTCTCCGAGACATTTCCAAACCTCCACTGGTATGTCATCAGGTCCTACTGCCTTCCCCTTCTTCATTCTTTTCAGAGCTTTCCGGACTTCACCCTCACTAATCTTTCCCACTTCCTGGTCCACCGTTTCTATTACCTCCACTCTTCTTTCTCTTTCATTCTCTTCATTCATTAGCTCCTCAAAGTAATCCTTCCATCTTCCCATCACACACTCCTCACTTGTTAGAACATTCCCATTCCCATCTTTAATAAGCCTAACCTGCTGCACATCCTTTCCAGCCTGATCCCTCTGTCTTGCCAATCGGTACAAGTCCTTCTCGCCCTCTTTAGTGTCCAGTCTCCCATATAACTCATTGTACGCCCTCTGCTTTGCCTTAGCTACTTCCCTCTTTGCTCTATGTCCCATCTCCTTATATTCCTGTCTCCTCTCTTCAGTCCTCTCACTGTCATATTTCTTCTTGGCTAATCTCTTTCTTTGAATGGCATCCTGCACTTCACTATTCCACCACCAGGTTTCCTTATCATCCATTCTCTGTCCAGATGACACACCAAGTACCTTCCTACCTGTCTCTCTAATTACTGTTGCTGTAGTAGCCCAGTCACTTGGAAGCTCTTTCTTACCACCCAGAGCCTTTAACAGCTCGTCTCTGAATTTCTCACAACATTCTTCCTTCTTTAGCTTCCACCATTTGGTCTTCTTCTCTGATTTTACTCTTTTTCTCTTCTTCGCAACAATAGTCATTCTACACACAACCATCCGATGCTGTCTGGCCACACTCTCCCCTGCCACAACCTTACAGTCTCCAATCTCTCTCAGGTTTCCTCTTCTACACAGAATGTAGTCGATCTGCGTACTCCTTCCTCCACTCTTATAGGTCACTCTATGTTCCTCCCTCTTTTGGAAATAGGTATTGACTATAGCCATTTCCATTCTCTTGGCAAAATCCACCACCATCTGTCCTTCCTGGTTTCTTTCCTTGACACCAAACCTACCCATCACTTCCTCATCCCCTCTGTTTCCTTCACCAACATGTCCATTCAGGTCTGCTCCAATCACCACTCTTTCCTCCCTGGGAATACTCTCTATCACTTCATCCAAATCTTTCCAAAATTTATCTTTCTCCTCCTCATCACATCCAACCTGTGGAGCATAACCACTTACTATGTTTAGCATCAGACCTTCTACTTCTACCTTTAGACACATCACCCTATCTGACACTCTCTTCACCTCTACTACATTCTTTGCCAACTCCTCCTTCAGGACCACCCCTACTCCATTTCTCTTTCTATCCACACCATGGTAAAACAGTTTAAACCCTGCTCCAATACTGCGAGCCTTGCTGCCCTTCCACTTGGTCTCTTGGACACATAAAACATCTACCTTTCTTCTCTGCATCATGTCAGCCAGCTCTCTACCTTTGCCTGTCATTGTCCCCACATTTAGAGTTGCAACCCTCAGTCCTACATTCTTCACTTTCCTCCTCTCCCTCTGTCTCCTGACACGTTTTCCTCCTCGGCGTCTTCGACTAACAGTAGTACAATTTCCGCCGGCACCCTGTTTGTCAACAGCACCGGTGGCGGACGTTGTTAACCCGGGCCTCGACCGATCCGGTATGGTTTCACTTTGATGAACTCGCATTATGGTTTTGGCAAGTGTTTTACGTCGGATGCCATTCCTGACACAACCCTCACCATTTACCCGGGCTTGGGACCGGCACAAGAGATACACTGGCTTGTGCTCCCTAGTGGCTGGCTTATATATATATATATATATATATATATATATATAATATATATATATATATATATATATATATATATATATATATATATATATATATATATATATATATATATATATATATATATATATATATATATATATACATATATATTTATATATACACACATTGATGATGGTGGAGTACACTACTTTGGACAAAACTGAAAGTGGCATGCATCCTAAAAAATCTGCGCCGCTCCATTGTCCCAGTTGATCAACAAGTGTGTTCCAAACTAAAACATTTGTAATATAAACTTAACAATATGTAATCAATCAATTCCAATCAAAATATCAAAGCAACTTTATTTAAATACTGTAAATGTTACATGTCAATAAAATTGTAACAGTTTTAAAAAATGAAAGATTGGTGTTATTTGTAGAAACAGAAAAACATATTACTAAATCTGCAGTTATGTATGAAATATGAACTTAAAATATCATCACTGGAATCTTAACCTGTTGTTCCAAAACATGTAACAATAATTAAAAGTAAAATTTGGCCAATAGCTCAGGTAAAAATGCTGACCTGTAGAACATTTCTACATTTTTCACTGCTTCTGTAAAGAACTCACCATCAGACACAATCCTCTGTGAATAAAGTCATCTGACCCAGAACTAAAGTTCTTTAGTTTGTAGCAGGTCGCTTTTGTAAAAGAGTCCACGAGGCTCAATGAGATTTACCTGACTAAATAAAGGTTGAATGAAAAACACCATGAAGTCACAGTACCCCTGCTCCGTCACAAACTGAGCTTGTATGACATCTGCTGAGTTCATAGGACCTGTTTGTGTTGTCAATGCAGGACTGTTTTTTTTTTTTACTGAGGCACCGAGGACATCTTTGGCACAATGTGGACAAGGTGCAGGAGAGCAGAGCATCAGGAGAAGCTCTGAGGTCTGTTCGGCTGCAGTTGATGTGTAGTCTGGAGTCACAAGATCAGATCCTGATGCAGCAGTTCAGCGATGGCTTCATATGTCTGTCTGGCTGTTTTCACTGCCCCATCTGGCAAACAACACAAAATTATTGTTATAATCTCCTCTAAACATCATTATCCTTTGCTTTTATCTGTAATTTTCAAAGTTTGGAGTGTTTCTGTCATGGCATACTTGCTTTACAGTGCAGTGACTTGTCCCATCCTTCTCCAAGGACACCCACGGCTAGAGGATCTTTACACAGGAACTGACTGATTAACCTGAAATAAATCACATTACACATTAATACAGGCCTATAGGCCTAAGTGACAAATTTATGGATTTTTCCCCATATTTATAAACCATTTTTGGACTGAGATATGACCGTTTCCATTTATTCTGACTGAATCAAACCAAAAACAAAAACAGAAGTAACTTGTATGGCATGAAGTTGGCGGTTGTATCACGTAATATGAAAACGTGGCTATAATGATAAATTCAAAAAAGTTCAAGACAAAAACAACTGGACTTTATTTATTATACTATGCTTTAGACTATTTTTTTCCTTCCTTGCACTTTTTAGGATTTACCATGTCCTGGATGACTGAGAATCTTCACTCGCTATTATCGACTCAAACGGCCTGCCATACCCCACATTCTGCTCTGCTTCGATCGAACCTTGAAAACAGCTGCCAACTCGGCGAATTTGACCATTAAAGTGCATTTATTAAGCAAATGATAGACTCAGACACACCTCCTCTGCTACAATTTCGAGCTAACAAATATTGTTTATGTGATTTTCTTGTTATATTTCAGAGAAACGAGCCGTTCCGCCATCTTTTTTTTTTTTTTTTCCTAAAAGCCTCTCGGCTGTTGCCTGAAGTCAGTCTCTGAAACGGTCTTTTCGCAGTCCAAAAAAGCTAAGAAACAGTTGCATGACTCACTGGAAATATGCTTAAAGTTAGAAAACACTCACCTGCGCAGACACTTGAAAAATCTTTTCATTGCACGTCACTCCATCCAGCTCCCTCTGAAAATTTTCATCGGCCAGCAAATACAGAAAAGCCTGAACCTCCGCGTTTGACCACGGTTGTGACATAATTATTAGCCTGTGTTAATTCTCAAAAATGTGCTCCTCCAACTTGTTGTTCTAGAGTTTGGCGGGACGGCAGTTTGCATTTCCTGGAAGACTGAATCTTCTTCTTCTTCTTGGCGGATTGCAAACAACGTTCAGGTGCATACGCCACCTACTGGAGAAGACTGAATCTCCGCCCTCCGACCTAGGACTACGCCCCCTGACCAATCAGTGACCACACTGTGCTGATGTCATAACTGGACCCAACAAGAACCAGACCTTTGTACCTAGTTGAGGCAGGCACCAAAATAGGACCGGTTTCACGTGAACAGGACCCTGTGGGTACACCCCATAACTAGTTGTTAACTAGTTACGAACGAGCCCGAACGAGCGCAAACAGGACCTGTTGATAAGAGGCATAAGTGTTGTTTTTAACGATAAATCAGTGATGTATACCTTTATCATGTATTTGTGTAAGCAGATACGAGTGTATATAAGTCCTTGTGTTTGTGTATTAACAAATGTTGAGTTAGAAAAATACAGACAAGAAAAGAAAGTGAAATCATACTGAACACTAAAAGATGACAGATAGAAGAAAAAATAAAAAAAGAACCCTCCTACCACATTAATTGCCATGCCACCGTGTACCACCAGTCTGTGTAACCCACCAATCGAGCTGTGCTGAAAAAAATTACATTTATCTGGTAAGTAATAATGATATCTAGCTAATAATATTAATTATTAATAGTAACTGAAAATCATTCTTACCTTAATGATGACTAATATAGCCATGGAGTAATCTCTGGGTCTCTGAACAGCTGACCATTGATGTACAGTTTGTCCACCGAGATTGCAGCTCTTCTACCTTCATTTAAATTTTGTTTCCTAATCGAACATGGAGGGTGTGGATGTTTCTCAGCGGCCTACGCGACGCGTCTGGATTTTAAAAAGTTCGCCATTAGCACTCTTCAAAATGGCGTCCGCGACGGCCACAGAAGCCAGGATTTTACAACAAAACACGGTAAAACAATTATTTCTTTGCTGAGAAAAAATATATTTCATAGCTGACGTTATAGCACAAGTTCTTCTGAGCTTGAGAGTTTCACGAAATGGTCAAATCTGCTGGATTTAAAAAAGTAGTTCGCCATTAGCACTGTTCAAAATGGCGGCCGCGACAGCCACAGAAATTAAGAACATAAAATAGCTGACAGGGCAGCAAACTTACATACTCAGGGAATCACAAGGAACTCAGGAGACAGAGGCAACAGGAGACAATGCCAGGACAACGATAAACACAGAGATACAGACTTATTTTTGATTTGATTTGATGTTTATTCATTCATTTTAAAAGAACAATACAAAACAGTTTCATCAGATACAAGAATACAAGTAGGATAAAATGAAAGGAGCAGAAAGAAGATGAAATCTTATTATATCTGCCCCTTATTTCACAGTTTGTTCAACCAATGATAACCTTCAAACTACATCACAAAATGAATAACTCTACTTAATTTTTCTAATACACAAACTACATCACAAAATGAATAACTCTACTAAATTTTTCTAACTGTAATACACAAACACACTAAGCTACATCATAAGTACAACATAAGTGTAATACACAAACACACTAAGCTACATCATATATAGTTTTTGAGCAAGTCCTTTTTGACCTTTTTCTTAAATGTATACATTGATTTTGCATTTTTAACATCACTCTCCAGAGCATTCCACAATCAAACTCCCTGAATTGAGGTAGACCGTCCCTTTAAGCTGGTTCTGAATTGGTGTTTGATGAATATCTGTCCCTTTGAGATTGTAATAACATTGGCCCTCATGCACGAACCGTTCATACGCACAGATTTGTTCTTAAACTGTGCGTACGAGTGATTTAGGATCATTTGCGGCATCCAACAATGTTTTCGTATCCTACGATTTTCTTCAGATACGAACAAAATTTACGAGTGGTCCGGACCTGTCGTATAATTTAGGAGCGTCAGTCTGCTGTCATCCAGACGGATCTTCTCCACGAATAACTTCATATTTCGTTATTTAGAAAATATTTTGGGTTTAAAAAAATCACGCACCATAATTATTCTTGACAATAGGTTATTCTGTTTGAATTAGAATTATAATTTTAAGTTTAATTTGTCTGGTGTGTCGCGCAGGCTTCAGTGAGTCGTGCGCTCCCCTTGGTCATCAAAGCCCTCCTCATATTAACACCCAGGTACATAAAATTCCCATACACCGCCGCAGAACAAGTACGAATTAAGACTGATTTTCATGCTATTGCTGGACTGCTGTGCCAAACACCATCGGAGCAATAGATTATTATATCTGATTCGAAATATAACCTGCAGAATGTGGTTGCGCGATGACCAGGAGGAGCGCGCATGACTCATTTGTGCTGCAAAACATGTTGGCACGCGTCTTGCGCAGCATGGCATTTATTGTCCATCCATCTCGGTAACGCAGACTATTCCTTGACCACCTCCTGTCCGTGCTGCGGCGAGACGTTT
>JBBPBX010038087.1:0-16509 GCA_038048925.1 Garcialebias charrua
TGGGAGCACAACATCACCTCCATCCTCAAAAAGGCCCAGCAGAGACTGTACTTCCTACGCCAGTTGAGGAAGCTGGACCTGCCTCAGGAGCTGCTGATCCAGTTCTACACTGCAGTCATTGAGTCCATCCTGTGTACATCCATCACAGTCTGGTTTGGAGCAGCCACAAGGCAGGACAGGAACAGGCTGCAGCGAACAGTGAGGACAGCTGAGAAAGTCATTGGGGCTTCACTGCCCTCCATTCAGGACTTGTACCACGCAAGAACCAGGAAACGGGCTGGAAAAATCATCACAGACTCCACACACCCGGGTCACAACATGTTCCAACTCCTCCCGTCTGGCAGACGCTACAGATCTCTGTCCACTAAGACTGTCAGACACAAGAACAGTTTCTTCCCCCAGGCCATCACCATCATCAACAGCTGATCATCAGACATCCATCAGCGTGACCCCCAACCCATTCACAACCCCCATGTGATGTGAATCTTTCTGTATTTTGTACAAATTACTCCAGTATTTGTACGTTTTTTCTATGTAAAGTATCTGTATAGTTTTTTAGCATTTTTAGAGAGACACTTTCTAGAGAGACACGAACAGCCGGAAACAAATTCCTTGTGTGTGTCAACATACTTGGCCAATAAACCTGATTCTGATTCTGATTCTGATTAAACATTTTGTTTGGAAAGGGGGCAGTACTAGGAATCCTTCTCTGTACCATGTTAAAAGTTTGTAGTAAAAATAAATAAAAAGACCATAACAAAGAAAATATAACATCTCTGACTTCAGATGAAATGGGTATTAAAACAAGGTGTTTTAGCCAAAACTTTAAAAGAAAATTTACTAGACCTGAGCAAGCAGCTCCTGGCTGATAAGGAGCCACAGGCAGTTTTAAGACACTGAAAGGAAGTGTGTGGTTGTTAAAACCAGTGGTGTAGCCAGAACTGAGTCTGACTTAAAATGGGTGGGTCACTGTTGGGGGAAAAAAATCTCACTTTGTCTTACTTACTCAAAAGGAGCCACACTTGACGACAGGTGAAGATTTTAAACCGTTTTTTAGAGACTGGAGACTCCTTTATTCTGCTGGGGGACTTCAATGCCCTCTATTGACCAACAACATGAACACCGCTGGGAACTATTTTCATAATAGTTTCATTTACTTTGTGAACAAACACGCTCCTTTCCGACAGTTCAGGATAAAGGGACGTGACAGCCCCTGGTTTACTCCTGAACTAGCTGACCTCATGCACAGGAGAGACTATGTTTGGGCTGCAGCAAGAAAATCAGGCTCAGACACTGACTGGCTGAATTTTCGGCAGCTGAGGAATAAATGCACAACTGCCATCAAAGCTGCACAACGTAATTATTTCTCATCTCAGACCTCCAAAAATCTAAACGACCCTAAAAAATTATGGAAAACCATCAAATCTCTCTCAGTCAGCCCCCAATCATCTGACCTCCCATCACAACTTCTCGTTGACTCTGACCCTGTGTCAAATAAGCACGAGATCCTGAACTGTTTCAACACACATTTTGTTGCTTCTAGTTCATTATTTGACACATTACTAATGGAAAATCAGTCACTTCATCTAATAATCAAATTTCTACAAATCAAATCCCTCCTACAAGTCAATCCTCAGTTAATCACACCTTCTCTTTTTCTCCATTCTCAGTCAGTGAGGTAAATAAACTGTTAAAAGATCTTGATCCTAAAAAATCTGCAGGTCCAGATGAACTTCCACCTTATTTCTTAAGGCTGGCTGCTCATATCATCACAGTCCCTGTGACCCACATCTTTAATCTGTCCATAAGCCAAAACTCCATTCCGGATGCTTGGAAAACAGCCTTTGTTCTTCCTTTGCTGAAGGGAGGTGACCCCACCTCACTGAACAACTATCGACCAATCTCTAAACTCTGCATTTTAGCCAAGGTTCTAGAAAAACTGATAAACTCTCAAATCAAAAATTATCTGGACTCATTTAACATCTTACCTCTCCATCAATCTGGTTTCAGGAAACAACACAGCACAACGACTGCTTCACTGAAGGTTCTTAATGACGTTGTTGAAGCATTGGATGCTAAGGATTATTGTGCTGCACTTTTCTTAGACATGTCTAAAGCTTTTGACACTGTGGATCATAACATCTTGTGTCATAAGCTCTCAGAAATTGGTTTCTCAGATCACACCATTGGTTGGTTTTCTAACTATCTTTCCGATCAGAGGCAATGCGTTCAACATAACGGTACTTCTTCCAGTTATTTAACAGTTAAAAATGGTGTACCACAAGGCTCAGTCTTAGGACAAACCCTCTTTACAATCTACATAGCTAATGTAGGTCAGAGCATCCCTGATACATCCTTACATTTCTATGCTGATGACACAGTTGTTTACTGTCAAACTAAAACAGTTGCTAACGCTTTCCAGCTTTTGCAATCCGCTTTTGACATCATCCAGTCAGATTTGTTCCGGCTCAAACTTGTCCTAAATGCTGATAAAACCAAAGGGATGCTTTTCTCAAATAGGAAGTCGGTCCCAGCAGTTCTTCCTCTGATTTTATCCTCAAATGGTGTCCCGATTGAGTTTGTTGATTCCTATAAATATTTGGGTATCCTGGTCGATTCGCATCTCTCTTTTAGTTAAATTGGGTTTATTTTTCAGAAACATGTCATCCATGTCTAACACTGAATGCTAGGAAACGCTTTGTATCTGTGACTTTCCTTCCCTCCATTGATTACGGTAACATTATCTACATGAACGCTCCTACAAGCACCCTGCAGATGTTGGATGCTGTCTACCATGGTGCACTAAGATTCATAACTGGCTGTGATTATCATACCCACCACTGCACCCTGTATTCACTGGTTAACTGGACATCATTAACCTCACATAGACTCTTCCATTGGTACATTTTCATCTTTAAATCACTTCTTGGTCTGCTGCCTTCATACATCTCCTCCTCCTCTTTGTGTGAGTGCAGCTACAGCATGCGCTCTCAGGACATGATTATCTGCAGTGTTCCATCAGTGAGGACTGAACTTGGCAAAAGGGCCTTCTCCTACTCTGCTCCTGCTTCCTGGAATATCTTACAAAAAGATCTGAAGCTCTCAACCTTGACCTCTCTAAATGGTTTTAAGAATCTGTTGGAATCCTGGCAAAAACCAATGCAGATATGTTCCTGTTTTTGATTTTCTACATCTACCTTATAATCTGTCTGTTTTGCTACTTTGATATCTTTGTTTTAACTTGTAAAAAAAAAAATCTGTATTTCTCTCTTATGTTTGTCTATTGTTGATTGTTCAAGGAAATTCTACTGTTGCTGTTGTCATCATTCTTTAGTTTGTAGACAGGTCTCTCTTGTAAATGAGTCCTCGAGGCTCAATGAGATTAACCTGACTAAATAAAGGTTGAATGGAAAAAAAATGCCCATGTGGGTAATGACAGTAGCCGTGTTTCCATCAAGGTTTCTAGGTGCGCATTTTGAAGTATCGCAGCAGAAAAGCTTAATGGAAACGGCAAAATGCGAGGTTACTTCCTCAACTTCGCCAAAAAGTTTATACGCTCGCTTGAGGTGGTTTTTGGGATGTTCGGAAATGAGCAGATGCGCAACACGACAGATGGAAACACATTTGCCGACTCGTGCTGCCGAAGCGAACATTCACGTCACGTGACTGATCAGCTGTTTCCGCTCCGGACAACATGTAACATCGCTAAAACTAGTTGGCATGACAGAATAAATACAACTTGCCCGATAGCAACACGTACCTGAAATATTCTCTCCATTTTGACGAGATGTGTGGCCGGGTTCTGTTTTCAACCGCTACTTCCTGTTTACTGTAGACATGCGCAGTGCTGACGTCTGACGTAATGACGCTGACGTCTGACGTAATGACGCTGTGCGTGGCTTGGTAGATGCGCTTCAAGCCAGCAGATGGAAACACTTCTGCTTCGCATTAATTTGTATTTACATATTTGCGAGATTTCAAAAATTAGCTCAAAAATCGAAATGAAAATGGATGGAAACACAGCTAGTGTGACCTAGAGGGGTGTGATTGGGAGGAACGGCCTCTCTGATCTGAACTCAAGCTTTGTTCTGTTGTTGGACTTCTGTGCTAGTCATAGTTTGTCCATCACAAACACCATGTTCAAACATAAGGATGTCCATATTTGCACTTGGCACCAGGACACCTTAGGTTGTAGGTCGATGATTGACTTTGTAGTCGTGTCATCTGATTTGTGGCCATTTGTTTTGGACACTTGGGTGAAGAGAGGAGCTGAGCTGTCAACTGATGACCACCTGGTAGTGAGTTGGAACAGATGGCGGAAAAAGATACAGGACAGACCTGGTAGACCCAAACGTGTAGTGAAGATTTGCTGGGAACACCTGGCAGAAGAACTCGTCTGAAAAAAATCTTCAAATCACACCTCTGGGAGAGCTTTAACTGCATCCCAACAGAGGTGGAGAATATTGAGTGCGAGTAGGCCATTTTCCGTATATCAATTGTTGAAGTAATTGCCTTGAGCTGTGGCCACAAGGTTGTTGGTGCTTCTCGCAGTGG
This sequence comes from Garcialebias charrua, assembly GCA_038048925.1. Taxonomy (NCBI): domain Eukaryota; kingdom Metazoa; phylum Chordata; class Actinopteri; order Cyprinodontiformes; family Rivulidae; genus Garcialebias; species Garcialebias charrua. Next base: position 4,555 of record JBBPBX010038087.1, read on the forward strand.
CCATCCACAAACTTGGTTGTGAACATCCCGGGTTAGGGAGACTGTAAAAAATAAGGATAAGTCCTATCGGGCCTTGTGGCTGGTTGGACTCCAGAGGTAGCTGAGGAGTACCGGAGGACCAAACAGTCCACAGCCTTGGCTGTTGCTGAGGAAAAAGTTCTGATGTGGGAAAAGTTCGATGAGGCCTTGGACAAAAAATCTCGGTCAATTCTGAGGAGATTCTGGCAAACCATCAGGTGGCTGAGGAGGGGAAAACAGTGCTTTACTAACACTGTTTTCAGTGAAGGTAGGGTGCTATTGACCTCAACCAGTGATGTTGTCAAGAAGTGAAAGGAATACTTCTCGAACCTTCTCATTCCCACAGGTACATCTTCCATGGAAGAAGTTGAGTCAGGGGACTTTGGGATTGGTCTATCCATAACAGTGGCTGAGGTCACTGAGGTAGTTAAAAAGCTCAGAGGCGGCAGGGCTTTGGATGAGGTTCACCCTGATTATCTTAAGGCTCTGGATGTTGTGGGGTTGTCTTTGTTGACATGCTTTTGCAACATCTCGTGGACATTGGGAGCAGTACCACTGGATTGGCAGACTAGGGTGGTGGTCATCCTCTTCAAAAAGGGGAACCGGAGGGTGTGTTCCAAATATATGGGCATAACTCTCCTTAGCCTCCCTGGTAAGGTCTATTCATGGTTACTGGAGAAGTGAGTCAGATTGTTGGTCGAATCTCAGATCCAGGAGGAGGAATAATGTAGGTTGGCTGTGGAACAATGGATCAGCTCTTTACCCTCACTAGGGTCCCAGAGGGGTCATAGGAGTTTGCCCATCAAGTATACATGTGTTTTGTGGCTTTTGACCATGGTCCTCGAGGTGCACTGTTGAAGATGCTCTGTGTGTATGGGACTGGGGGCCTGGTGCTACAGGATGTTTGGTCCCTATACAAGCGGTGCAAGAGTTTGGTTCGCATTGTCAACAATGTAAGTCGGACCCCTTCAGGGTGGGAGTTAGTCTCCGCCAGGGCTGTCCATTGTCACAAACTCCAGTGTTTCCCCTACCATTATATAGGCGGGGCGCACCGCCCCGACAACAGAACCGAGCGCTTCGCTTACTAATGTCATTAAAGTTCAGCCTGTCCCTAAAACAATACTGTAGTGTTTATCTGAAATTCGGCTCCCTGACTGGCCTTGACAGGCCGTCTTATTCCAACACGTCTGGAGAAGTTTTGTAAACCTGACGCTCCCCCCCTCCCCCGCTCCTAACCCTTCTACTGAGGAATTTCACTGACTTTTCAGAGGAGCCCAGCTGAATAAACATTCTGTCATCATTTCAGGACTCTGGATTCGTCTCTAACTGTCCTCGACAGCCCCCCCGAGTGTGCACAGATCTCTCCAGAGGGAACTACTGTATATGAACTGAGTGATTTTATCTGAACTCTGCAGTGCCTCTGCGTGCTGGCTGCTCACCGCCTTTGAGTCCCCCCCCTCCCCCCTCTGCGTAATGTCGGCGTCATTATGTGCAAGATTTTTTTTCATTACAGCATTTTTGACCTTCAAACAGAGGTCAAAAATGTGTTAGGAATTTTTTTGTTTACAAACCCTATGTGTCATTTTTCACCACTTTTATCGTCTGTCCAAACAGGTCTCACTTGTAAATGAGTCTTCGAGGCTCAGTGTGATTTATCTGTTTAAATAAAGGTTGAATGAATGAAAATGAATACTCACGCTGACACCCCACCCCCAAACCCCACACTCGAAAACTGTCGGTACAAACAGCGCATGGCTCACGTTGGTCTGTCTCACCCTCCCCCACCCCAAAATAAAACCTGTCTGTACAGGCAGCGCATGGTTGACATGTCTCTGTCTCTCTCCTCTGACCTGCTCCAAAACGGTAAAACTGTTGGTGCAAACAGCGCGGCTTTGTCTCTGTCAGTGTAAAGGCCCCGGTAGAGCTCTGCGTTCGGCCGAACGACGCTCTACGCACGCATTCTGTGCGCGCGCGTTCACTAGCACAGCTCTGCGTTCGTTCTCGCGTTAATTCTCGCGTTTTCGCTCCAAATTCTTGACGTCATTTGAGCAGCCACAGCGCAAAGCTTTCGCTGATTGGTCATTTGCTAACACGCCTACTGAATTGATTGACAGGTCGGGGGGAGAAAAAAAAAAGGTGAGCCGGCAGCTTCACACAGTTTCAGCGCAGCAGTTTTCTGTGTTTATATCTTATTAAAAAGTTCTTGAAAAAAAAAAAAAACAGGGAGCGCTGGTCCTGCAGCCCACAGCCCACCAGGAAATCTGCAGAAACTCGCGCAGCCACGTAGGACTCTAGTTTAATTCGCTCTTGACAAATTCATTCATTTCCTCATTTCAGTCATGGAGTCAGCGGAGGAGGAAGCGATCACTTGACTTTTGAAAAAAAAACAAAAGAAAAGGCCAGATCAGGGATGAAGAAGAGGAATTTAATACATTTGTGTCACATACAAAACAGTCCGGCGCCGGGCAGTTTATTGTGAGACAACGCGCCACGCGTACGTAAAATTTGAGCTTTGCGCGTTCGTGCCCTGCGGGGCTACGCTTGTTCCTCGCGCTCGCACGGCGTCGAGCGCCGTTCGGCCAAACGCAGAGCTATGCCTGGGCCTTAAGTGCTGCGCAGCTCAGGACGTGTCTCTGTCCATCCATCCGCGACCTCACCCCCACACACACCAGACAAAAATCATGGACGAGATGAGTGCACCACCATGGCAAACACTGAACACTGTTCATAACTTTTATGGACATAATTTTAAGGTGCAGCTAGGGGGTGGAGAGATTCCGGTTTGCTGGCCTCAGGATTCCATATTTGCTCTTTGCAGATGATGTGGTCCTGTTGGCATCATCGTGCTGTGATCTCCAGCTGTCACTGGAGCGGTTTGTAGCCGAGTGTTAAACGGAGGGGATGAGAATCAGCACCTCCAAATCTGAGGCCTTGGTTCTTAGTAAGAAAAGGGTGGATTGCATATGTAATGTATTTATAAATAATAAAAATATAAATAAATGTGTTTGATGGCAGAGTTTTTTTATGTCTTAAATCGTGTCCTTATAGGACAAGGTGTGAAGAGATCTTTTTTTTCCTATCCTTATGGATTTTTTCCCTTCTCTATCTTAAAAAAAAGTATTATGAAGAAGGATAAGGGGCAGCGCTCCAGTAGCAGCAGCAAGGTGCACTCTGCCCATCTTTCGGACATTTGTACGAACATGATTTCACTGTATTTCGGTACAATAAAGATTGTTCTGATTCTGATGTGTCCAACAGCTGCTCAGAAGGGGTTTGACAGGAGGCTGCACCAACACCTGACAAAGGCATGTTACTTGCAGGAAATAAGAATTCTTTATAAGGATGTTTAGAGTAAAAATATAGGGGGGTTATTTTCCTCTACCTACTGTTGCACTTAAATGTTCTTTATTCTGCAAAATTTGAGTGTATACAAGCACTATTCAAATACAGTTTCTACAATTTTAATCAACTCCAGACATCTGTTCTATTATCACTAAAGGAAATATGGAAATATGCCACACACCAATGTGCCAAATATGAAAACAGCCTTTTAGTTGTTGTTTGTACATTTGGAACTCAGAACAAAAAGCTCCTGCAAATAAAGAGCTTTTTTTAAAACCTTCTCTCTGACTTAGATGTAAATACTTTGGAATTCTAGCGGAGTCTGCACTTTCATGCTATACTCATTATACAACTCTGTTTGAATACTGAAATAATATTAGTGTCAGAGTATTTCCAAACTTATGTGTAGAGATAAAGTGCTGAAGTCTCAATAAAAGCTGACTGAATTACTTGTTTCATCCCAGACTTAGTGGAATAAAATTGTAGACAACAAATACAGTACATTTAGTGTGGGAAATTGTAATCCAGGTTGTACAATATTTAAAAAAAAAACATCTACTGGTATATCACTGCTAAAACATGAACACAACATAGCTAACTTTGGGCGAGTACTTGCTGAAACAAGATGTTTTAAGTCTTCTTAACTCATTGATACTGAGAAATTTCCAGCACACCACTGTTAGTTGTTACTTAGCTAGCAGTCGTTTCAATTATGGCAATTAAAACACATGCAAGCACACTGACTTGTCAGTCTCAATGGTGTAAACGAAGCTGGTGCTGAAGGATCCAGAGGTGAGGAGCTCTGATGTGGTCTTCCCCTGAAACAGCAGCTGATCTCTGGCCATCTTTACCAGGATGAGGCGAACCAGTTCTCCCATGTACATCCCACTTATCATCTTCTCAAACCTGCAAGGTCACATGAAAAACAGAATCAAAAGCAGAGCCAAAAACACCAAAGGTCATGTGCAACAATCCATGTAGAAATCCAACAATGTTCAGTCAGGTCATCTGGGCAGTTTATTTTTTATTTTTGGCTGAGACGTTTTGTCCGGAGCCAAAAACCTTTGCAATCTTGGCCTACTGTCACTTAAAAACAAAACATAAAAATGCATAAAACTTGAGGTTAGCTTCTGACAGGAGAACACTGGAAGGTACGTCACATCTCGATTCAGAAATGTTTTAGCTGTGACACATCCTGATTTACATGCGTCTTGGGGAAATTTAATAAGCCTCTAGTCTAAACAGAGACATGAGAATATAAAAATACCATCTGGGTGACATTTCTTCAGTATTAACTGCTTAATTAAAACTTGTAATATTACCACGGCTGTAGACTTCCAAGTATCTATTATGATGACACACAGAGGTATGTCTGCACATGCTTCACAAGTTTGTTAGTGTGACAGTGCACCAGTTTTACTTCAAGTGACAAGAACTCAAACACCACTAAATTAATTTGGTCATTGGTGCGAGACGGTCTGGTCTGAGTATTTCAGAAATGGCTGATCTACTGATATATTCAGACACAGCCATCTCTTAGGTTTACAGAGACTCATCAGACAAGGCAATGCTGTTCAATTCTTTTACTGTTCAGTTTTCCACTTCTCATCAACAGCTCAGCTGTGGAGGTGGTTAGCAGCATCATGTTCTTGGAGATACACATGACAAACAACCTGAAATGTTAACTTGATAAAGAAACTGCTACTTTCCTACCAGCCATTGACTTTTTTTTATCATAATGTGGCAGCTGTGGCTGAGTGGTTAGAGCAGTCGTCCTCCTATAGAAGAGCCGGGGGTTCAATTCCACCAGCAGACACATGTTGAAGTGTCCCTGGGCAAGACACTGAACCACTCATTGCCTCCGATGAGTGTCCCATTGGTGTATGAATGTGATAAAAGCACTGATTATTCTTTGCACAGAAATAGTAGAGTTCTGTATGAATGGGTAAATGATGGCACAGATTGTGTTGTAACGCACTTTGAATTGAATTTATTATTTAATTAACCTTTACTTAACCAAATCCCATAGATTACAAATCTCTTTTGCAAGGGAGGCCTGGGCCTGAAGGCAGCCTAACATGCATGTTTTTGTTCTGTGGGAGGAAATCGGAGTTCCCAGAGAAAACCCATGCAAACAGAAGAACATGTAAACCCCACATAGAAAGACCCCAGGTCCAACTGGAGATTGAACCCAGGATCTTCTTGCTGTGAGGCAACAGTGCTAACCACTGAACCATTGTGCTGCTGGATGTCTTGGATTGCTTTTGTTGAATTATTGTCGTCTGTACTCGTTGTCTGTCTAAACCAGGTCTCTCTTGAAAACGAGTCTTTGTGACTCAATGAGACTAACCTGTATGAATAAAGGTTGAATGAAAAAACCTCACCTGGTGTGTGAACACTGGGTCACTGCCAGTGACTCACTGGTGAAGAAGGTACAGCAGTGCACTTCCTGCATAAGACAAGAAGAGCCCATCTGCCCCCACATATCCTCACTGCTTTTTACACAAGCACCACAGAGAGCATTTTGACAGCTGCATTTTTGTGTGGTGTGGAGGCTACAAAGCTTCTGACTGGAAAAATGTGAGGAGTCGTGAGGAAAGCTGAGATGATTATTGGGTTTTCCTTTCCCTCCATGCCCCTTTGCAACATGTCCTGAGCCAGGACCATCACTGACCTCCCACACCTCCACTATGGACTGCTCTGCATGCTGGCTGCTGAAAAGAGGCTCTGCAGCATTCAGTGCAGAACCACCAGGTCCAAGAACAGTTTCACTGTTGGAACAAGTGCTTATTGAAGTTCCTGTTGCTTTTATATATTCCTGATTCAGAATACTCTCTGTAAACCCAAGAGATGGTCCCAATATTGCAACAGTTTCTGAAATACTCAATACCGTATTTTCCGGACTATAGGTCGCAGCTTTTTCAGGTTCAGGTTCAGGTTCAGGTTACTTTATTTATACCCAAGGGTAAATGTGGTTTGCAGTGGTACAAAGCATACATCCATCCATGCGCACACACAAATAAAAACAGGAAAAACATTTATCATTTTTTCATGGCCTGCGACCTATTAAAGGCTTTTTATAGAATAAGCTGATTTGTAATAATTTATTAACGAAAATTAAACTGAGACACACTCTTACAATAATGTCAGCTAACAAATGTATATTTTAAGGTGTTTATCCTGCTAAAATTATTCATTTATTAAAGAAAAGTTCAGCTCAGACACATATTTGCTATAATTTTCTATCAAACAATTAATTGTTTTTAAGTGTTAATCTTCTTAAAAGCCTTGCTGTGCGCTCCTGTGGCAGACATCTGCAGCAGAGCTAAACACGGTCCATATTTTGACGTAGGTGCGACCTATATTCAGGAGCGACTTATGGATTTTTCCAATTTTTTGGCAATAATTGGACAATGCGACCTATAGTCCGAAAAAAAACGGTATATCTTAGATCAGACCTGGGCATTGTAAGGCCCCAGGGCCACATGCGGCCCTTTGGTTGACTCTGACCGGCCCCCATAAGGGGAGTTACAACAAAAACATAGTTTCTAATTTTACCTCATTTGTGGACTGCATTGCTTTAATTTTGATGTCTTTTTAAAATTCACGTACAAAATGATGCAATATGTAAATCAAGACATGCGCAATGTGCATGATCGAATTGTTGTCAAGTCACAAGACAACGTTAGCCCTCAAAAATGTCCACTCATGCTTTTTATTTTGTTGATTAATCATAACTAATACTTTTACCAGTTTGTCTAAACAATGATATTTACTGCTTTTAATAAAGAAATACTATTAATATGCAGTATTGAATTATGTCATTTCGCACGGCCCCCCACAATATTTTCTATTTCTCATGTGGCCCCATGGAAAAAATAATTGCCCACCCCTGTCTTAGATACTTATCTACTGTTTACCCTGGTACATGCTCAATAATCCAGGTAGAAAAATCTAAAAAAGCCAAGTCTGGTCCTCTGGACATTCAAAAAACAAAACAAAACAAAAAAGTAGAAACATTTTGTCTTTCGTCCGAAAGACTTCCTCAGTCTGAGGTGCTGTATTCAGCTCAGTCTTATAAATAGCACCCTCTCACAGTGGATCAACCAGTTGGCTGATGACAGCCTGAAACCAGCTGCTCACATGATCAAGGAGGACCATCAGCCTAACGATGGATCGTTAGCACCCTGATGGTTGTTTGCTATTCACAGAGGGCTGAGTGATACTAGCAATAACAGCATTGTAAGAGGGGGACAGTTGAACCCGGAGGCCTCCACCCCTGTTTAATGATGGACGGTTTCTTTTCACAAAGATGGCCTCCTTTACTCCTCTCTCAAACCATCGTTCCTCTCTATCAAGGATGTGAACATCTTCATCCCTGAAAGAGTGACCTCTGACCTGGAGATGAGTGTAGACCACAGAGTCCTGACCTGATGATGTTGATCTTCTGTGCTGGTCCATCCTTTTGGCCAGTGGCTGTTTAGTTTCCCCGATATAAGACTGATCACAGCCCTCCTGACACTGAACAGCATACACAATATTACTCTGTTTGTGCCGGGGGACTGGATCTTTGGGATGAACCAGTCTTTGCCGTAATGTATTTTGGGGTTTAAAAGCCACTGGGACGTTGTGTTTAGAGAATAAACGTCTCAGTTTCTCTGAAACTCCCGCAATATACGGAATGACCACTGGTCTCGGTCTGGGTTCCTTCCTGTAGTCTGCCCTCTTCCTTGCTGTTTTCGCAAACTGTCTAACAAGTTTGAGGCAATCCTGGCCAAAGTGGTTCAAAATACCCTGATGCATGCTCAATAATCCAAGTAGAAAAATCTAAAAAAGCTAAGTCTGGTCCTCTGGACATTCAAAAAACAAACAAAACAAAAAAGTAGAAACGTTTCGTCTTTCGTCCGAAAGACTTCCTCAGTCTGAGATGCTGTATTCAGCTGTCTAAAGCCCCCAGTATACTCCCACGTACGTCCGTTCATGCGTACGTACGTGCATACTGTACGCAGAGGGTTCAGACATCATACTGGAGTATCCACCCTGCAGCTGCAGTGCAGCTCCACAGACAAGGAGCGTTTACCTACGGGACAAATTGAGGTCGCTGATTGGTCATTTGCTGACACGCCTACAGAATTGATTGACGGGTGGAGGAAAAAAGAAGAAAAAAAAACAAGCGCTGGCAGCCGCCGCAGCGGTGTTCTATGTTTATATGTTGTTAATAAAAAGTTCAACAAAAAAAAGGGAGCGCTGGTCCTGCAGCCCACACATCAGACCAGCCCACCAGGAAATCTACAGAACCTCCCGCAGCCACGCTGGACCTGAGTTTAATTCACTCGTGACAAATTTGTTCATTCCTCATCATTTCAGTTATGGCGTCAACGGAGGAGGAAGAGATCACTTGCCTTTTGGCAAAAAAACAAAGAAAAGGCCAGATCAGGGATGAAGAAGGGGAATTTAATACATTGGTGTCACATACAAAACAGTCCGGCGCCGGGCAGTTTATTGTGCGACACTGCGTTTGCGTACGCGGTCGTAAAAATTGAGCTTTACGCGTACATGCCCTGCGGGGGTACGCTTGTACCTCTGTGTACGTACGTGCGTACCTCTGCGTATGGACCTACGTACGCCGGAGTATACTATATAATTCCCCGATATAAGACTGATCACAGCCCTCCTGACACTGAACAGCATACACAATATAACTCTGTTTGTGCCGGGGGACTGGATCTTTGGGATGAACCAGTCTTTGCCGTAATGTATTTTGGGGTTTAAAAGCCACTGGGACGTTGTCTTTCGGACAAAAGACAAAACGTTTCTACTTCTTTGTTTTGTTTTTTGAATGTTCAGAGGACCAGACTTAGCTTTTTTTAGATTATCTACTGTTTCTTTTTATACTTTATATTTTGCTATTTTTGGATGTAACTGGGACCCCATGTACATAATTTTCGTTCCACCTCATGCACCAACAACCACTTTAACCCCTTCTCTTCCCTGTTATAATGATCAGTTTTTACTTCAGCAAGTTGTTTGTACCACATCTAGATGCCTTTGTTGATGACAGAGTTGTTGACATGAGATTGACTGACTACCGTAGCTATTTGTGGTAACAAGCAGCAGAACAGGTATACCTAATGCAGTGGCTAACTGTAAGTTTATTTAGATGCAACAGACAGAGCATGTGTTGTTATAGTATCTGAGGTTGAACAAGTGTATTTTGGTACACCAAACTTGTTTTGCAAATACGTATACAGTAGTTGTTTTTCACAACTAAGTGTTAAGTTGGAGACAACTGAGAAGGGGCTAAACAGATGGAGTGGGAAAATAGTTTTTAAACTGTTGTGGTTCACCTGGACAAGGTAAAAAAATGTCTCTCCGTATAATTAGATCCTGTATTTTGTCATTGATGTTTATAAATTTGCAAAAAGTTTTATGAAAACTGAAATCTCAGATGAGTGCAATGAGTTTTTGAATCCACTATTATTAATGCCATCCTCCTCACAATTAACACGCTGACATGTTCGTGCTGTAGTTTATCTTTGTTCCTAAAAGACACACAGAAAATGGAAATGTGGGTGGCCTTTAAGAGACTGATACTGAAAATGAGTGAAGCGGCAATTAATGTATTATTGTTTATATGAACTGATTGTATTCAAACCAATAAGATCACAGCTGTGTGGCTTCACAAGAAACTTAAATTAAAAACAGTCTTGTTTGTTCCTCACTTGAGCTGATTTTAAATCTGATATTAAAAAGAGAAAGTATGATAACGACTGTAAAAATGTTTTGTAAGTAAAATAAAACGGTTCAGTGCTCAACAGAATGATGACTGAACAGTTCTTGTGTTTAATCAACATACTGACTCTTAAAGTTCTCAATCGTAAATCAGGCTCCAGATTGTGTTTTTTTTTTTACACTTAATTCATTCATGAGCTCTTTTGCTTCAAGTAACAGATCATTTTCACTTATTTGACTTTTACTGTGGTGGGTGTGTACTCATGTACAGTATTGCAGAGATTATCGAGGATTAGTGAGTGGCAGAGCCCCTAACCAGGATGAAGCATTGAGTATCCACAAATGAGTCAACCCCTTACTGCTGGGATCAACTTACCGGTATACTGTATAACAAAGTGCCTCAAGCAGCAGAAGAGGGTGAATGCTGTGGAGGAAGATGATGGTTCGCAAAGGACGAAGGCTCCACACAGTAAAGGCCCCGGTACAGCTCTGCGTATGGCCGTAGGCCGCTGTACGTACGCGTACGCAAAGGCACAAGCGTAGTCCCGCAGGGCATGTACGCGCAGAGCTCAAATTTTACGACTGCATACGCGAGCGCGTTGTCTCACAATAAACTGCCCGGCGCCGGACTGTTTTGTATGAGACACAAATGTATTAAATTCCCCTTCTTCATTCCTTATCTGGATTTTTCTTTAGTTTTTTGCCAAAAGTCAAGTGATGGCTTCCTCCTCCGCTGACTCCATGACTGAAATGATGAGGAAATGAATGAATTTTTTCACGAGCAAATTAAACTCGTGTCCAACGTGGCTGCGCAAGGTTCTGCAGATTTCCTGGTGTTCTGGACCAGCGCTCCCTGTTTTTAATTTATATTTTAGAACTTTTTATTAACATATAAACAAAGAACACCGCAGCGGCTGCAGCCCGAGCCAGCTGCCAGCGCTGCCTTTTTTTTTCCCCCACCCGACCTGTCAATCAGTTCAGTAGGCGTGTCAGCAAATGACCAATCAGCGACCTCAATTTGTCCCGTAGGTAAACGCTCCGCCCTGCTTCTGCTCAAATGACGTCAAGAATTTGGAACGAAAACGCTGGAGCCTCACGCAGAGCTATACTGTGAACTGCCTGCGCGCAACACGCGTGCGTAGAGCAGCGTTCGGCCGAACGCAGAGCTATACCGGTGCCTTTATGCATCATAAAGAAGCAGAGGAAACCGCTGACATCTTAATATGGCAGCATAGAACTTTCCAAGAGCAAGGAGACTGAATGAGACTTCCAAGAAAGCTGCTGACCAACTGTGCCCCCATTTATCAGAACTAATTCAATAAAAAGCCACTATACTAACACAGCCATTCCCTCACCTTACAGTGGGACAAAAACATTGTGGAAACACAAAAGAAAGCAGTTAAGATAGCTCTAATGTGATGAATGATGGATATGCATCGCCATAAAATCTTGTGTCATTCAATTCAGTTCAGTTTATGTATGTAGTGCCAAGTCACAACAGAAGTTGTCTTAGGGCACTGAACAGAAACATTCACATATGGTATATTATAAAAGACAATTAGTAAAAAATATATATATATATATATCTAAGGAAACCAACAGATTGTGCTGAATCTTCACTTTGTCACAGGCTTCCATCCTGAGCAAGCACAAAGTTGTACTCAACATTTTGACTCCTATGGTACATTAAGTTTGCAAAACCTATGGGCACAAATTCCAGTCATATATATTTTGTGCTTGAAAAGTAGATTGCATAGTTGGGAATTAAGCTTTGTAACCTTGAAAAGTAGAATGGCTGAGAATTTCTGTTTCAAGTCTGTGTACCGGTAGATAGGAATGTGTGTGTGTGTTTGTGGGGTGGTG
>JBBPBX010038087.1:19316-30579 GCA_038048925.1 Garcialebias charrua
AATTACACTGATGTAACTGGGCCGCGGTATCGATCTCCCAGATTTTTCTCTGTTGTTAAGAGTTTTTTTAAACAATACAAAGTTTGTTCTGTGTAAATATGCTCAAATGAATTCTACACTCTTAAATGTGCACACAAATGCTTCGACACGTCACATTTGCGGGGCAGAGAGAACTTCCGGGTCATATCCGCTGTCAATAAAAGAAATTACAAAATCGAAACTGACCCGTCGTTATCCGTTTTTTCCATTTTCGTTTTGTGCACAAAATCGGAAATCGGATAACGGTTTGTAATCCATTTTTTTGTTTTGGTTCAATAAACGAAAAACGAAAAAACAAGTGGGTTTTTTGTTATTTCATTTTTTGTTTCAAATGAAAAAACGAACTGCCTGAATGTACACGGACCGGGGTGCCGTCACGTGTAAGAAAGATTTGCACTTTAAAAAAATAATTACAAGTTACAATTTTAAAGAGTTTTAACTTGTAAGTACGAATTATGACGAGATGCTTCTTCCTCTCAGCTGATTGGTCAATGTCATGTCAATCACAAATTTAACAATCCAATAAGAGAACAGATGCTTTGGCATTTGTGGCTCTTTACTGAGCTGCAGGTCCTGAAAGAGTAGTACATTCTGAAGATGGAGGGCAGCAGCTCAGTTTGGGAGGGAATTTTTTTTATGGCTGACAGCGCTGTTGATGCAACAGCTAGTCCAAACGCAGCTAAGCAGCTGCAGTTTTAACAGTTAATACAGCTGTTCGGCATATTGTTTTGCACTGTTTAGAATACTTCTTAGTTTATGTCTTAGATCCTTATTTACTGTTTCTTTTACAATTTATATTTTGCTATTGTTGGATATAACTGGGACCCTATGTAAACAATTTTGGTCCACCTCATGTACCACATGTGATGCAAATGACAATAAAGAACCTTGAACCTAAGACTAAAACAGATTGCTACGTTTAAATCCCTTTTAATCTTCAAAATGTCAAAGGAGTTCATGTGAACACTATTTTATAAACTTAAAGTGAGACTTTGCTTTTATCTGTGTTCAGAAGTTAGCTCAGTCTTGTCAGAAAACTTTATCCAAATTCAGGCTGTTACAGAAGCTATGTACAAAAAATAAAACATTCCTGTAGGTGTCTGCAGATAGGAAGAGAAAGAATATCCAGTCTTCCATAGATGTGTGCCTGTGGCAACATTTTCTTTTATCAATAATTCAAAGGTTTGCTTCATTAAAATTTAACAATTACACAGAAACACAGCAAATCCTGTTCTCCAATTATATAATGCTGAATTAATCATCATCAGGTATGCATGGTCTCCTACAGGCAAAAAAAGGTGCAACAAATTTAATAAAAAATTATGTCAGATTACAAAAATGCTTCCATTAGGAATATAATATACAGAAATACACAGTGGAGTTGAGGAAATAAAACATTTCCAGTGGAGTTTATACTGAGAAACGAAGATAAACGTCAGGAGACTTACAGCTGCTTGCCAGGGTTCAGCGATCCTGCATCAATTTCACGGTCAATGTCAGTGCGTAGGTACTCCAGGGCACCATCATCTCCAAAAGCTCCCCACTCCGTATTTACACACATCCGGCCCTCATCACCATCTATCACCTCAAGGTTCCTCATCTGCTCCATGTAGCAGGCGTTGGTCCCAGTGCCTTCAGGGAAGTGAGGTTACCATTAAAGTTATTGTTCAACAACAACAACAAAAAAACAAGGAAAAGGTCAAAGTCAAAGTCAAAGTCAACTTTATTGTCAGAACTGCAATATGTACAGGACATACACAGGATTGAAATTGCGTTTCTCTCAGTCCCTCGGTGCAACAGTAACCATCTAAACACTAAACACTAAAACATTTAATAAACATAAGCATAAAATAGTAAAAGTGTAACACTGTCCTGAGTTTTTTCATAGTAGTATAAAAGTATGAAAATTTACACCAACACTGAAACACCAAACACCCCTAAAACACCAAACACCCAATGAACATAAGCATAAAATGAAATAATAAAAGTGTAATACTGTCCTGAGTTTTTTCATAGTAGTATAAAAAGTATAAAAAGTATATCTATAAAATAAACTGAAGGTTCTAGCATTGACATTTGCAAAGAGTGGCACAGCAGCATATGAGTTAATGTACACAGTATATGTATGAGGTAGTTGATGTTGGTATAGAGGCAAAGTGGCATATGCAGTAAGGCACATAAGGCACATTTGGCATCCTTAGATAAGGCTAGTCAGAGAATACTGTATATGTATCAGCAGTAGTGTAGATATAAAAGTAGTGTAAATGTAAACAGTAGTAATAAATGTAAAACAGTAGTAATAAATAAAACAAAAACATTACTGGTCTGACATGCTTAAAACTTCTAAAGATAATGCCATCTCAAGTCATATGTTTTTATCAATCACATTCACACACAAAGTCTGTATTAAGAAATAAAATCTCTGCATAGCATTTAATTTGGCCAGCAGTTCTAATGTAAACAAATGTGGTGTCATTTTGATCAGGATATGTCTTAACATCTACATAATTGATTTATCACTTCTAGGTTGAACTATTATTACCACTAGACTGAGGAACAGCTTCTACCCTGAAGCTGATAAGGCTCATAAATCCCTAACCAGGATAATCACTGTAAGAAAAAAAAAATCACTGTAATGCCACTTTGAGCCAAGATGGTGTAGTGGTTAGGGCGTTTGACTTGGGACCCGAAGGACGCGGGTTCGCGTCCCGGCCACTACACATCTTGGGGTGTCTATGAGTGCACACCTATTTCTCCAGCTCCCCGAGCGCCTTCTATGGCTGCTCACTGCACCGCCTGGTAGGTGGTTGGGTTAAATGCAGAGACGAATTTCGTCTGTGTATGGGAAACATACGCAGATGACAAGATTAGACAATTATTATTATTATTATTATTATTAGTTGGTGATATGCAACTTATCTGTGCTGCTGATTATCCATGCTGCTGATCTCATGCTGCTGTATTCATTCATACCCATCAGCTCACCAAAGACTAAAGTTCGGGCTGCTGTTGATAAGCCATATTTTTTACATCATTAGTGTTTAGTGTATCTTGGACCTTTTAGTGTACAGTTTGGTGTTTGTTTAGCGTATATCTTAGATCTTACCGTATACACGGTTTCTTTTTATACTTTATATTTTGCTATTTTTAGGTGTAACTGGGACCCTGTCCACTGAGGTCCACGTGGATTAGTCGAAGCGGACGCCCGCGGGGCATGTCCGTGCAAAACTCAATTTTTAAGGCTGTGTACGCGTACTCGGTGTCACACAATATACTGCCCGGCGATGGATTGTTTTGTATGAGACACCTTCTTCGGCGATTGACTGTTTTGTATGAGACACCTTCTTTCTTCTTTTGGCTTCTCCTTCATCAGGGGTCACAACAGCGAGCTAGTCGCACGAAGACTTGGCAATGTTTTTACGCCGGCTGCCCTTCCTGACACAACCACAGACCACCGAGCTACCACAGCTCTCTGTGTGGAGCAGAGAGCTGATATCTAGGGTTCCCGGGGGAGCAGATGGTGGGGGTTAAGGGCCTTGCTCAAGGGCCCAGAGTGGGGCAGATGAGGGTAGAGACAGGTGTGACTGCTTCACTTATCCCACCTACATTTTTGATGTTGTCTGTATCGGGGCTTGAACCGGCGATCTTCCGATCACAAGCTCACTTTCTTAACCTCTGCACCACCACTCCCACGTTTTGTATGCGACACCATTGTATTAAATTTCTCTTCTTCATCTGTGATCTGGTTTAATGGCCCTTTTTTTGTTTTTTTTTCCCAAGAGGCAAGCAGTCTCTTCCTCCTCCTCCGCTGATGCCATGACTGAAATGGTGAGAAATGAAGGAATTTGTCATGAGCAAATTAAACTCAGGTCCATCATGGCTGCGGGAGGGTCTGGAGATTTCCTGGTGGGCTGCTCTGATGTGTGGGCTGCAGGGCCATCGCTCCCTGTTTTTTTTTTTATTATTATAGAACTTTTTATTAACAACATATAAACACAGAACACCTCTGCGACTGGGGCCGCCAGCGTTCTTTTTTCTTTTTTGTGTGTAACCTGTCAATCAATCCAGTAGGTGTGTCAGCAAATGATCCTTGCTAAAGATGCTGCCCCCACGACCCGACATTGGAACAAGTGGAAAATGATGGATGGATGAATGGACGGATGGACAGATGGATAAAACAATAGGTGAATTTGTGAACACCACCAAATATGTAAGTTAATTTTATAAGCATTTATTTATTGTCTGTACTTTTTTATATATTAAATGTGAGACACATCATGGATGTAAAGCTGATAAATCTGCAGTAACTGTGTGATGCCATCACATCAACATGGACCAAAATCACAGAGAAAGGTTTTCAAAACATTGGTGAATTAAGCTGTACCTAATAAAGTGGCTGGTGAGTGTTTATTTAGGGAGACACACAATGCTGTAAGCTGACTCACCAACTATAAGACCAATTTCACAGTGATGATCGTCATAGCCGCAGGTCATCATGGTTCCAACTGTGTCACTGATCACGGCCAGAATGTCAACGTCAAAGTCCTGCAATCAGAATCTGTTTAGATGTTTACATTAAAAACAACACAATCTTTACAGAATTAAATCATACCTTTTCCTGACAAATCTGGCCTTGTTTTACTTTAAAACAAATCTAGGAAGAATTTTACAATTTCATTATTTGTCTTGCGTACTTTTTATTGACTCTGATTTTATTAAAGTCATCTTTTCTCTAGTCAAATGTTGGTGGTGCTCCCAGTAGGAGGTTCATCTAATCATCGGCCAGCTGATCAAGGTGGACGCAGGGGCAGCTTTTACTATCAGAAATAACATTTCCCTACCATTTGTTAAACTGTGATTATGATGTCCTCATTGTAGTGAACATGTCGGCACATGAGCTTTTGTAGTAGCTGGTCCAAACATTTACAATTTGCTTTCAGTGTCCACACTGCGCAGGTCAGTGAACCAGACAAAGTGCAGCCCAAAGACCCTTTATGACGAGTTAAAAAAAAAAAGGAAACGATGTTCCCTTGCCTGGACGTGGGTCACCGGGACCCCACTCTGGAGCTGGTCATGGAGGTGGGGCACGCTGATGAACGTCTGGTAGCCAGGCTTTCACCCATGGAGCCCGGCCGTGCAAAGCCAGAACAGGAGATGTGGGTCCTCCTTCTCATGGTCTCACCATCTGTGGGAGGGGCCAAAGGGATCGGGATGCAATGTGTGATGGGTGGTGGCCGAGGGCGGGGACCTTGGTAGTCTTAACCTCAGCTATGGAAGCTGGCTCTCGAGACGTGGTATGTCACCTCTCTGATGGGGAAGGAGCCTGAGCTGGCGTGTGATGTTGAGAGGTTCCGGCTAGAAATAGTCGGACTCACCTTGACGCACGGCTCTGGCTCTGGAACCAGTTTCCTTGAGAGGGGTTGGACACTCATCCACTCTAGAGTTGCCCCTGGTGAGAGGCACTGAGCAGGAGTGGGCATACTTGTTGTCCCCCATCTTGGTGCCTGTATGTTGAAGTTATCAGCAGTGAATGAAGGTAGCCTCCCTCCACCTAAATGAGTGGGGACAGGTTCTGACTGTAGTTTGTGCTTATGTGCCAAACAACAGTTCAGATTATCCACCTTTTTTAGAGCCCTTGGAAGGGGTACTTGAGAGTGCCCCTCCTGGGGACTCCCTTGTTCTGCTGAGGGGCTTCAATGCTCACGTTGGCAATGGCAGTGAGACTTGGAGGGGTGTGGTTGGGAGGAATGCCCCCCTGATCTGAATCTGAGTGGTGTTCTGTTGGACTTCTGTGCTCGTCATGAATTGTCCATAACGAACACCATGTTCAAGCATAAGGGTGTCCATATGTGTTCTTGGCACGAGGACACACTAGGTCGCAGTTCGATGATCGACTTTGTTGTCTTGGACACTCGGATGAAGAGAGGGGTGGAGTTGTCCACTGACCACTACCTGGTGATGAGTTGGCTCCAGTGGTGGGGGAGGATGCCGGTCAGACCTGACAGGCCCAAACGTATTGTGAGGGTCTGCTGGGAAAGTCTGGCAGAGTCTCCCATGAGACAGAGCTTTAATTTCCACCTCCGGGAGAACTTCAAACACTTTCCGGAGGAGGTGGGTGTCATCGAGTCTGAGTGGGCCATGTTCCGTGCCTCCGTTGTCGAGGTGGCTTACCGGAGCTGTGGCCGCAAGGTTGTTGGTGACTGTCGCGGAGGCAACCCTCGAACTATTTGGTGGAAATGTGAAGGATGCTGTCAGGTTGAAGAAGGAGTCCTATCGGGCCTTTTTGGCCTGCGGGACCTAGGAAGTAACTGATAGGTACCGGCAGTCCAAGTGGAATGTGGTTTGGGTGGTCGCTATGGCAAAAACTAAAAAATGGGAGGAGTTTGAAGAGGCCCTGGAGAATGACTTCCATACAGCTTTGTGGCAATTCTGGTCCCCCATTCCATGTATCATGGGGGGGGAAGTGGTACACCAACATAATTTATGATGGAGTTGGTGTACAACTGACCTAAACTCGGGATGTTGTGGGTCGATGGGCAGAGTACCTCGAAGACCTCATTCCCACCAGTACATCTTCCACTGAAGAAGCAGAGCCTGGGGACTTTGGGTCGGGCTCTCCAATCTCTGGTACGGAGGTCACCAAGGTGGTTGAAAAGCTCCTCTGTGGCATGGCCCTGGGGGTGGATGAGATTCGTCCAGAATTCCTTAAGGCTCTGGATGTTATGGGGTTATGTTGGCTTACACGACACTGCAATATTGTGTGGACAGCAGGGGGACAGTTCCACTGGGTTAACAGACTGGGGTGATGGTCCCCCTATTCAAAAAGGGGGACCATAGAGTGTGTTCCAACTTCAGGGGATCACGCTCTTGAGCCACCCTGGTAAGGTCTATTCAGGGGTTCTGGAAGAGGGAGTCCGTCGGATAGTCGAACCTCGGATTCAGGAGGAACAGTGTGGTTTTTGTCCTGGTCGTGGAATACTGGGCCAGCTCTACACCCTCAGCAGGGTCTTGGAGGGTGTGTGGGAGTTGCCCAACAAGTCTACATGTGCTTTGTGGACTTGGAGAAGGCGTTCAACCGCATCCGTCGAGGAACCCTGTGGGGAACATTCCGGGAATATGGGGTAACAGGCCCTTTGATACGGGCTGTTAGGTCCCGGTATGACTGGTGTCAGACCTTGAACCATATTGCTGGCAGTGAGTCAAGCTCATTTCCAGTGACAGTTGGGACTCCGCCAAGGTTGCCCTTTGTCACAGTTTATGTTCATAACTTTCACGGACAGAATTTCTAGGCACAGCCAAGATGTAGAGGAGATACGGTTTGGTGGCCTTAGGATCGCATCTCTGCTTTTTGAAGATGATGTGGTCCTTTTGGCTTCATCAGGACATGATCTACAGCTTTCGCTGGAGCGGTTCGTAGCAGAGTGTGACGCGGCCAGGATGAGGATCAGTTCCTCCAAATCTGAGACCATGGTCTTGAGCCAGAAAAGGGTAGAGTGCTATCTCTGAGTCAGGAAGGAGGTCCTGCCCCAAGTGGAGGAGTTCAAGTATCTCAGGGTCTTGTTCACGAATGAGGGGGGAAAATGGAGCAAGAGATCAATAGGCGGATAGGTGCAGCGTCTGCAGTGAAGCGGGCGCTGTACTCGTCTGTCATGGTGAAAAGAGTTGAGTCAAAATGTGAAGCTCTCAATTTACCGGTCGATCTACGTTCGTACCCTCATCTATGGTCATGAGCTTTGGGTTGTGACCAAAAGAACAAGATCACGGATACAAGCAGCCGAAATATGTTTTCTCCGCAGGGTTTCTGGGCTCTCCCTTAGAGACAGGGTGAGAAGCTCAGTCATCTGGGAGGGCCTCAGAGTAGAGCCACTGCTTCTGTACGTTGAGAGGAGACAGTTGAGGTGGCTTGGGCATCAGGTTAGGATGCCTCCTGGATGACTCCCTGGTGAGGTGTTCTGGACACGTCCCACCGGGAGGAGACCCAGAGAAAGACCCAGGACACGCTGGAGAGACTATGTTTCTCAGCTGACCTGGGAACACCCTGGGATTCCCCTGGAGGAGCTGGCCCAAGTGGCTAGAGGGAAGTTTGGGCCTTTCTACTTAAGTTGTTACCCCCACAATCTGGCCCCGGATAAGGAAGAAAGGAAGAAAATGGATGGATGGATGTCCCACTGCTTAAAACTATAAAAACTCTTGGAAACCCTTGCTTAGGATCCATCGTTTTACAATGAGTTTTGATTTAAACAGATTTAAACAGGTCTTTTATATTTTTGCTGCCCTTTTATGTATTTTATTGTCCTTTACTTTTTTTTTTTTTTTTGGACTTTTTTTGTTTGTATTATTTGATGGTAAAGCACTTTGTTAAACCTTGGTTGTTATAAATGTGCTATTCAAAATGAGAGATGATTATAAAGTAAAGCAAGCGCTTCTGTCCATTTGGGCTAAGAAGAACCTCTGACTACTGTATTTGGTTTATGAAGCTAATAATAATAATAATAATAATAATAATAATAATAATAATAATAAACTTTATTTGTATAGCACCTTCCTACAATGCCTTGCATTGACCAAGGTGCTTAACAGGATAAAAAGATGAATAAACTGGAACAATAAATCAATGAAAATAGAATAAGAAACAACAGCAATAAAAGAAGGCAATGGAAATAAAAATGCTACATACTAAAATACCAAAAGTAATAAAAGTTACACACTGAAAGCTTTTTTGAACAAGTGGGTCTTCAGTCTGGTTTTAAACAGAGTCAGATCAGAGGTGGCACGCAGCTCAAGGGGGAGACTGTTCCAGGCTTTTGGGACGGCAACAGAAAATGACCGGTCTCCCCATTGTTTGTACCTTGAGCGAGGCACCTCCAGCAGGTTTAAAGCTAGTTAAAGTCGGCCCTTAGATTCAGTAAAAATGTTTGTTCTCCTTGAAAGAAATGCTGATAAATGTACAGGCACAGAAAAATGCCCCCAGAGCCCCTGGACTCTCATGGAGTCTGATCTGAATTATGTGATTTTTCTGAGTATGTCCCCAACTACAGCCAGCAAACTGAAAAACTGGCTTAGATTTTACAAACCAAAAGAAGAATGAATAAGCTGCTCTATTAAATAATCAAAATCTAACAACTGACTGGCAGATGTCATCATAACTTGATAGCGGATACGTTTTCATACAATAATAAAAAAAAGTATTGCTACATGAGCCACTTTTTTTTTTTACCCCTCGTTTTTTTATGGATTTCTTCAAAAGGTCGACAACTTCCTTTCCCTCTACTCCAGTTGCTCTGAAGCTTTTGGTCCAATATATCAGAACACTCTGCGGGAAAGAGAAAGACAGAGTAAAGATGGAGCCCTTGTTTTATTTCAGTCTCACATCAACAACTTGTACAATTTTTTTTAAGTAAACAAGCAGTATGGTGATGTCTCATGGTAATGAGGGATTTAAATAGTGAATGTTTGTAGTTTTCAAGATGGGTGTACTTCTGAACTTTAACTGAACAGGAAATGAAAGTAAACCTTAATGTTTTTGGTACAAGTGGGTAGGAGTTACACTGTGGAGAAAAAGAAAATGTGTTTATTTTTGTTTTTTGTCTTGTCCCAGGCAGTGTAAGGTTCCTGGTGAGTGGGGGGAGCTATTTTATCCACAACCAGGTGCAATGATGGAGTCAAGGAATTTAGCCAGTGGTGGCCTTGGCCACTGAAGAATCTTCTGACATCCCGAGAGCCACCCGAAACATTCAAGGAAACTATACTAAGCAATATAAAAAAGGTAAATAATATACAAACCGGATTCCAAAAAAGTTGGGAAACTAAACAAATTGTGAATAAAAACTGAATGCAATGATGTGGAGGTGCAAACATCTAATATTTTATTCAGAATATAACACAAATCACAGATCAAAAGTTTAAACTGAGAGAATGTATAATTTTAAGGGAAAAATATGTTGTTTCAAAATTTCATGGCGTCAACAAATCCCAAAAAAGTTGGGACAAGTCCATTTTTACCACTGTGTGGCATCTAGGGCTTTAACAGACTACTCCAGTAATCGACACATCGATTCCTCGGACCTCTATCAAGTTTTTTAATTTCACGTCGAGTATTCGTAGTTACGTCATCACGTCGCAGTTACAGAACAGAAAATTAATCAACTTCCTGTTTGGAGCGCGTTGCGAACCGGTGTTACACCATATTCTGTGACCACCGTATATTGTGACCATAGGAGGTGGTGTTGCATGTCACAGAATATGGTGTAACACCGGGTCCAATCACCTGAACCAGAACCAGCTTCCTCTGACCTTGTTTCACAAATAAAAGGCAAAAAATATTAATCTCTAAACCTATTTTAAAAAAATATATATAAATATAAACATATTAATCTCAAAAACTAAATCTAATGCGCAGCACCACAGGCGGTGGTGCGGGGTGGTCAACCGCCCCACTGTTTTTAGTTTCGTTTTTGATGTGCCGCACATTTTTTTCACTTTTGCAGCTTAACAATAATAACTAACAGTTTTGGGTTTCCTGTGACTTATTTGCTGTAAGATAAATGGTAAGAGCATATTATATGCTCCCAATGTTTTGTTGGTCTTTTTTTGTAAATAATAAATAACTTTTTTGTTGCCGTTTTAATTAGTTAGTTATTTTTTGCATCTTGAGATCCTATGACACCATCAACTACTCAAGCTCTATTCGAGTATTATGTTAATGTCGAGTTTAAAAATTATGTACTCGTTCAACCCCTAGTGGCATCCCCCCTTCTTCTTAAAACACTCAACAGATGTCTGGAGACAGAGGAGACCAGTTTCTCAAGTTAAGAAATACAAACCGGATTCCAAAAAAGTTGGGACACTAAACAAATTGTGAATAAAAACTGAATGCAATGATGTGGAGATGGCAAATGTCAATATTTTATTCGTAATAGAACATAGATGACAGATCAAAAGTTTAATCTGAGTAAATGTAACATTTTAAAGGAAAAATATGTTGATTCAAAATTTCACAGTGTCAACAAATCCCAAAAAAGTTGGGACAAGTAGCAATAAGTGGCTGGAAAAAGGAAATTGAGCATATAACGAACAGCTGGAAGACCAATTAACACTAATTAGGTCAATTGACAACATGATTGGGTATAAAAAGAGCTTCTCAGAGTGTCAGTGTCTCTCAGAAGCCAAGATGGTAAGAGGATCACCAATTCCACCATTGTTGCGCAAGATAGTGCAGCAATAC
>JBBPBX010038088.1:0-30579 GCA_038048925.1 Garcialebias charrua
TAAATAGAAACGCCGTCCACATGATAAAAGATTTAAGATATCTTGAATTCATTTAAAGATATCTTAAAATGAATTTTGACTAGTCATAAATACAGTTCTAGATATCTGAAATTGATTTATGACTAGTCATATTAGTTATTTAAGATATCTTGAATTACATTTTGACTAGTCATAAATACATTTTGACTAGTCATAAATACATTTAAGATATCTTAAATGATGATGTAATTTAAGATATCTGTAATTGTAATTATGACTAGTCAGAACTAAGATCGAGATATCTTGAAAGCTAATTATGACTAGTCAAAATTAAATTAGAGATATCTAGAATTGTATTTACGACTAGACAAAATTCATTTCAAGATATCTTAAATTGAAGCCTCCATTCAACTGAATGGAAAATCTGACGTCATTTTGACTAGTCAGAATGTAATTAGAGATATCTCAAATACGAATTTTGACTAGTCAAAATGTAATTCAAGATATCTTAAATAGCTATTATGACTAGTGAAGGGGTTTCTCATTAGGTGTTCAAATGACCAGTCTCTCTTAGAAAAATGATGAAGATTTATTGACAGACACACAGGTTACAGGTTAACAGAGTTACAGCATGAACAAGCAATTCTTTGTGCACAGAGAATTGTGAGCATTTTGACAGACCTTTCCTCGGCGAGGTTCTTCAAAGAATGCTGCTGATATCTGAGATGTTTGGATCTCTTCAAGCTGCAGTTTGAGCTTCTCTGGTCTCTGATTGGCTCAGAGCACTGATAAGGAGTCCTGGAGCCTCTCGTGCTTGTCAGTTCTATGACCTTGTAGATTTATAGCTGTGGTGAGAAGTCTCTTGAAACTGTGTTCTTTGTTCTGCTTATTTGCTCAGTAAGAGAGTTTTAGAAATGTACTATTAGATGTGTCCTGTGTGCGATATTAATGTAAATTAATGTCCAGATCCTAGTATGTGTGTGTGGTTTATAAGTACTACTTATTTAGTAGTATGATTCATGTGTTTGTGTGTCTGTGTGCTCTGATCTCCTCAGAAGGCCAAGAGAAGCGCAAAGGGCATTTGTCCCCTTAGCGTGTTATCTGCATCTGAACATCCTGTTTGTTAGATCTAAAAGTATGTCTCATAATGTTGTCTAATTGCATAAACATATGTAAAACAGTTGTGAATACCTTGATTATAGAGCACTTGTGTATTAATCATATACAGTAGTGTATTCGTTTCAAATGAGATTAACATATAGAACTTCCAAACGTGTGTATTTCCCTTCACTCCCTCTCATGACCTATTTTAATAGGTCAAAACAACCTGCACGCCACCAGCCGGATCCCCCGAAGAGGACCCCCCACCTCAACACCACAAGAAAAATACATCACACCAAAGAAAATCACCCAAAAACAAAAAAAAATCAACCGAATCTAACGCAACCTCCATCTGACTACAAAGCTAATCAATAACCCAACACCAAAACAATAATAAAAAGCCACAAATCACTCCACCAAGACCTAAGAGGATGTGTAATCATCCCTTTAACCCTCTCCTTGGAGTGCTCTGCCTGACCCCTCATCAACTCCACAGGTATCTGGACTCGGCCAAATACACGCGATCCCTCTCATCCGGCAGAGAACTGCATCAGGCCACACTCTGACTCCAAAACCAACCCTCCAGATCAACATCCAAACACACCATTCACATCCCAAACTGACCCCATTATTAATCAACAAAACCATCTAAAAATTAACGTAATTAGGACAGTGGCGGTTCCTCAGTTAACCACCAGGGGGGGCTATTTTCTCAAAAATGAAAAAATAACGTTTCAAGTTTTTCTGGTGTTTATTTATCAAATGCAGATTAAAACTAGGCCAACAGTACAATGAAATGCTCAGATTGAGAACCAACAATTTAACTCACTAAAACAACAAAGAACAAACAAAAAAAATACTAAAGCATGCAATAAAGGTACAAAAATAAAGTACCTACAAATGAAAAAGTAATACAAGGTCCTACAAACATAGTAAAAAACAACATGGTAGAATTTCAATGGTGCAACAGGATGTATTTAAATGAATAAGTAGTTCAAGGTTGTAATTTAAGCTACACACACATATCTATATATATATATACATATATATATTATATATATATATAGCACATAATTACTGTCAGAAGCTAATATTAGTTTGTGACAGTAATTATGTGATATATATTGCACATAATTACTGTCACAAGCTAATATTAGCTTGTGACAGTAATTATGTGATATATATTGCACATAATTACTGTCACAAGCTAATATTTGTTCAACAAATATTAGCTTTTGCACCAAGCCACATCTTTGCACCAAGCCACAGCTTTGCACCAAGCCACATCTGTGACAACAAATTTTGTTGTCACAGATGTGGCTTGGTGCAAAGTTATTGCCAGTTGTTTAGTGTTATTTATTGAGAGTCCAGTAATCTGACAGCCAGTGGATAATAGCTGTCCTTTAGTCTTTTTGTGTGTGATGACAGATTCCTGTATTGTCTGCCCGAGGGTAGTAGATGGAAGAGCCCTTGTGCAGACTGGAGGTGATCCTTGATGATGCTGTGTGCTTTACACAGATGTCTGCTGTGGTAGATGTTCTTTTTGTGGAGACTGCTACTAGTGATGTTCTCTGCTGTTTGCACCACCCTCTGTAGTGTTTCAGCTCTAAACGCTAAGGTATCACACTGTGTAGTTAAATGAACTATTTCAACAAAAGCAGTGTTCTACGTTTTGTACATAAATTTTGCCCTTCTATCCTTGAGAGAAGCAAATTTCTCAATGACTCTTTGGTTGAAGTCAGGGACGGCTTTGACCAGATTTTTCTCCATGGAGAGCATGGCCAATGCATTGAGTCGATCCTGTGACATTGTGTTCCTGAGGAAGGTCTTTATTCTCTTCAGTGTTGAGAAGCATCTCTCAGACTCAGCTGTGGTCATAGGAGTTGTGATGAGGATTTTCAGCAGAGTCACAGTCTCTGAGAAGGTGTCATGAAGATTGTTCCCCATGAAGAGCTCGTACAGAGCCACAGCACCACTGCAGCTCCTGAAATCTTCATCGCTGTAGATGAGAGCCAGTTCAGTTTTCAGCTTGTTCTTGTTCAGCAGTGGGTACGCCTCCATGGTGGAGTTCAGTGCTGCTTCAGGGAAATGACTGTGGTAATGCTGGAATCTGTCTGCCTGCAGCAGCGTAGCACTGATCAGATGATTTGTGAAGGTAAATCTTTGTTTTACATGGGCCAAGATTGTGTCACAAACCTAAAAAATGAATGCACCACTTTAATAAAATAGCCTCCTGACTAACAGCAGTTTAAATTTGTTCTCCTTGGAGGACATCTGTACACCTGAATATCTCCCACCCACAGCATATTACTGAATTAACTCTTTTTGCTCTCTACAGAGACTGAGGAACAGCTTCTACCCTGAGGTTGTTAAGACTCCTGAATCTCTTACCAGAAGAATCACTTTGAAATATCACATGTTGCTGCTGATCTGTTTCATGTTTCTGTGTTCATTCGTGCCCATCTGCTCATACAGACTCATGTTTGTGCTGCTGTTTGGAGTAATGCTTTCTATGATATTAGTGCTTAGTGTATTGTTAGTAGATGTATTTCTTAGTTCATATCTTAGATGTTATTACTGTTTTTCTCTTACATTTTATTGGTGGATGTAACTGGGACCCTGTGTACATAATCTTGTTTCATCACATGTACCACATGTGGTGCAAATGGCAATAAAGATTCTCTGACTGATTTTGTGCTTTTCAATTATGCTAAATATGAAAGGGTGGGTTTTGGCACCTTTCTCTTCCATATGAATAATAAAATATTGGGCATGGACAATATTTATTTTTCCTGGTATTCAAGAGGATAGGGAAATGGCTAGTCAGCTTTCTAATTATTTAACATCTAACAATTTATGAGTATATGTGTACATTTAATAGCAACAATTCAAATTGACATTGTAATTAGAAAGATGTAGTGCTCCTCACTTTTTCAAAATACAGAACTAATATGATGAAAAACATTGTACGGTAAAAGACCTACATCATGCATTTAGCTGCTCACCTCTGTAGCTATCCTCTGACGTTCACCAGGGCCCAGTGTGCGGCGTTTCTTGGCCATCTGGGATACACTGCCACTGTGTTCGCCACAAATAGTAGGGAGTGAGTCTCTGCAGGACCATAAGAGAACAGTGTTCATATTTTAGTCACCAGGTAAAATAACAAGAAATGTGAAGTAGTTCAATCATAAGACATTAACAAAATACTGTATCAGTAATATTAAACAGCACAACATACACATTAATTTCAATTTACCGGTACCTGATTTTTTGAATGTGGTCTGTGAACTGCTGCATGATTCTCTGAACAAAGACTGAGTCGATGGTCCGCTTCTGGAGTTGGTTGTAGAGAATGTCCACATGAGGCATGACCAGATGGAACAGTTTCAGGAAAAAGCTGAAGCTTTCATCCTCCAGCAGCCGAACAAAGCCTCCAGCTTCTCTAACAGTGGTAGGATCAAACTGTCCTGAGTCCCTGATGGTTTCAAAACACTGGAGCAGTTTTTCTTTGTGTTCAAAAACAGTGTTCACAGCTCGGCTGTGGAAGTTCCACCTCACTGTGCTTGCTCTTGGACTCTGTGGGCCACCACTTCATCGAGAATGCTGGTTCTCTTTGGCGATCTTGAAAAAAAGCTGGAGAATCCAGCCAGGTCTGAGAAGAAAATACTCACTTTTGAGATATGGGAAGTCACCTGCTGCATGATAAGATTAAGCTGGTGAGCATAGCAGTGGACGTAGTGTGCATTTACATAGACATCTTGGATCTTCTTCTGTACACCACCTGTGGCTCCTCTCATGACACTCGCACCATCATATGCTTGTGAAATGAGCTTGCTCTTCTGGTCATCAGGGAGAATGGAGCTCAACCTTTCCAGAAGTGCTGTGGCGATGGAATCAGCTGTGGCACTTTGGAGAGGTATGAACTCAAAAAACCTCTCTTGGACATGATGGGCTTTGTCAATGTAACGGATCACAAGCACCAGCTGACACTGAGTGGAAATGTCCATTGTTTCATCAGCCTGGATGGAGACAAAGTCTGCACTCCTGATTTCTTCAATGATGCACTCTCTCAAAACTGACAGCATGCAATCAAGGAGTTCATTCTGCACAGCCTTGGATGTTCCCTTAAATACAGTGGCAGTCTGCAGGTGCTCATGTAGAACTGCATCCAGTGATGCTACAAAATCCACCAGTCCTCTAAAAATACCTGGATTTTCTGAGCTTTCACTTTCATCATGACCACGCAGAGCAAGTTCAAATGCACCACAGAACTTCACACAGTCTATTATTTTTGAAAGAATGTGCCTGTTTTTGTCAACCTCCTCATTGTGCTTACGGATCCCTACCCTGTAGCCTTCATCAAGCTGAGATGCAATGTTTACCCTTCCAAACATGGCGAGTCGTAGTGCACTGCTCATGTGGACCGCAGATTGTTCATGCTTCTTAGCTTTTTCTGAAAAATGCTTTAAATCAGTCATGCCTGTCTTTATCCAAACTGCGTCAGATCCTGAAGTTTGAAAAAGGAGGCAGGGAAAGCAGAATAAAGCATTAGCCTCGTTACATGCAGTTAGCCAAGCCTTCTTATCAAACCAGGCCCTGGAAAAAGATCGAGTGTACTGTCTCCCTCTGTCTTTGGACTGCTGAGTAATTTGGATGATGGGTCGATCAGGTCCGAGTTTTTTCACTTCCATCTTCTCCTGATTTGTTCTTCTCTCAAAAGGTGTTGTTTTCAGTGACTTCACTGAATTATTTAATGTCTCCTGCTCCATTTTGTCTCTCTGTCTGTTACACAGGTGGTAGATGTGTAGAGATGAAGGTGTTGTGTGGATTTTTTTCTGTAAAGAAAGTACAGAAGGCACATTAATTATGTATTTTTTTTTAGCATTTTCCACATTGCTTGAAGTGCTTTGTGTGCACATATGTAATCACATTTTAACTTTCTTAATACAACATAAATAATAATATCCAGGTTATTTCAATTGCATTGATCCATCCACAGTGATCTTTATAATATTAAAATTAAATTCAAATAATTATATAATCACTGTTTCATAACATGAAAAATTCAAACTATTTAATGCTTAAATCTTTCTGCTACTTGATTTATTTAAGTTTAGTGTCTTTGAAACAACAGCACAACTTATAATGAAACTAAAGTTTAACTAAACTAAACTAAAACTAAAGTTTATTTATTCATTCAGATTTATTCATCAGAAAATTTGCAACTGCTGCTAAACGAAACGAGACAAAAGTTAACTAACACAGACAGACACTCTGAGGAGTAAACAGTTCATGATGAGCTGAAGATGAACAGACAGGAGTCGTCTTCACACATTCGGGTTTATAACTAGCAAGTAGCAACTTTTATAATGTTGCAGACAGTACACCACAACCATGAGCACAGCTACTAGCTACTGTGACTGACTGCAACAACCACCGTCCCACACACACCACCATGTCCCGAACACAGATGAAAACAGCTCAAACTTTGCTCATGTGTGCTCAGCGATTTATTAAACTCACTAATTATTACTTGCTTACCTGTGTAGAAAGGCACCATTAATAATTACTGCTGTTTCAACGTCGCTACTCGCTAGTTGTCCGTGTGATGATCAGGTCTGACTGTAAACAGAGGGAATCCCCCGCTCCCCCCCTTCCTTGGCTCGAACCGGAAGTGCAGGCGATCCGTGGCATAAGAGACAGTCCAGGCTCGAGGGCGGGGGAAAATGCGACCTGTACAGTCCAAAAGTTTTGTACAGATGGGACATAAACTACGGCCGCTAGCGGCGGCTAGTTATAATTAGATTCAATGGAAAAGCATGGGAAAAGCCCCCAGGCGGCGCCGAGCGGGGAAACCGGAAGTACGTCACTCACAATCAGAAAACGTTTTTTGAAACAAACAAAACAATCATTACTCATAAAATATTTATCCTACACAACTAAAAACATATATGCATGCATTTCGAAATATTTTTATTTTATTATTTCACTTTTATAAAAAAAAATAAAAAATCTTCAAATGGTGAAGAAGAAAAGCTGCAGTTCCAAGGAGGAGCGGCGCCCCTAGCGCCCTCTAGTGGCGGCCGCCTCTGCATTAGGACAAACGCACACCTCTCCATTCCATCTCCAAACACCACCCAGCCACTACAGGTATCTGCTCTCTGCCAAATACAGGTAAGTTTGTGCAGCCGGCGATGGCCTGCACCCCGCCTGCACCAGGGGAAATACCGTCCCAAAATCATCCACCTCCTTAGGAGCAATCATTTTTAAGATCTTCACCCGTGCACAAGGTGTCACACACCCCATAAATAGGCAGAACAGCAGAAAAACTCCCAGCGGCAAGGCCAAGAGCTTGACCATCACCTGAGGCCATGACCATCTTGTGAACCAAGACAGCGCATGCCACAGCCCTGTATGCGCCACCTCCGTCTGATGCTCCTGAAGCTCTCTCAGATGGCACAGGGCCCCTGTCACCCTGACCTGTGGATCTGAAACAGACGCATCAGGTATAAAGGTACAGCAGGTGTTATTATCAATCATATCACACACTCCATTAACAGATGCCTTAAACAAATCCAACAGCAATCCATGATGTAAAGACACAACATACATGGCCCACCGCTCTGCAGAGGTGGTCCCTAACGCCTGTACCGACTCATAAATGAACATCCCAAATTGGTAATCTAAAGCTTCCACGCGCAACAGGTGGTCCCCGACCTTCGATCCCGGGAAGAAGCTACGCTTCCATTCCACTGGGACCTCTGAACCCCAAGAAGACTCGAGCTGACTGACGTCAGAAGTCTTTGACCGTCCCACATAGTGAGAACCGTTACTCAAAGACACCAGGTACGACCCCTCTGTAACCGCAACCGGTGCACAGCACCCAGTCCAGTTCGCTGGCAAGGTCAGGAATACCTGATGTCCACACAGCCAGGCCAAGGCCTCAACCGGATACGTACCATTGCTGCTAGGCACACCCATGAACTCCCTTCCCGGATGGTACACTGCTCAGCACCTCTCCTCAGGGAGTGACCCCACCACCACCTGATATGAGTCCTGATGATGGACGCAGTGCACACAGACAGGAAACTGTCCACTGGATGGCCATTCTACAAATTGAGCTAACACCATCGGGTGTGATAATGTACTCAATTTGCACCACTTAGGCTGACATTGCAGGTGCTCCAAGTAGAATCCTCTGGAGCTAATCTGCAGAACACAAAATGACAACATCTGGTCAAGAGGTTTAATCTTCAATGGCAGCTGTGATTCCGCAACAGGAAGTGGGGTACAGATGTAAGACTCAGACCTGTGACGGCTTCTGGCCAAGAACTGCGCATACCTGTACCAAGAGTTCCTCTGAAAGACTTCAGAAAAATTCATCGATAGATGACCAGCATCCTGTACCTGCGTCCATGCCCCCTGCATGAGGACATCTCTCTTGCCCCTCTGATGAGGTACGGGATGACAGCTCGGATGACCTGGTATCACACAGAAATACTCCAACAACAGAATGATGGAAACGATAATCAATGACCCCACACCTGCAGCCACCATTAGCCTCTTCTGCCCCTCAGCCATGCTTGATCTAGTTCGAAATCCTCTACAGTGTCAAACTTTGAACCCTGAAATGTGATGAAACACAACAGAAACACAAATTACCCCCTTCTCAGTTAAATCTGCAGAACCTGAAAAGGTAAATACACATGAAAAGCAGTGTTGAAACCCAACCACCAAACGCATGCACAGTTTACAAAATCTTATTTTTTCCGCTTTCTTTTTTATTTACATAGGAAATCACTGGAACCACACCTGTAAAAAATACATCCTCAAAATGAATAAATCACTTCCCCATTGAATTTTGAACCAGAAATAAGAAAGTGGTCAACAACCTCTAATATTTTATGATTTTAACGCTGAAATTGAAAAATTTAACTCCAAACCCTTGAAAGTTAGACCTGGTAATGAATTAAAGTATGTGTTGTTCTGTTGATTTCTAATTTTAGAATAGAAGTAAGTT
This sequence comes from Garcialebias charrua, assembly GCA_038048925.1. NCBI lineage: Eukaryota > Metazoa > Chordata > Actinopteri > Cyprinodontiformes > Rivulidae > Garcialebias > Garcialebias charrua. Next base: position 9,101 of record JBBPBX010038088.1, read on the forward strand.
TAATTGATAAAAGTTAAAAGTTAAAGTGTAGCAGACAACCAAATTAAATCTAAGATAAGAAATAGGAGCAGAATGTAACACTAATTTAATATTAAAGGTGAAATCTAACATCAAATCCTAAATGCGTGATCTTTAAAATGTGTGATTTAAAATTTAAAGTTTGAAATATTGATGATTCAATAATGCAAAATAGAAACACCTATAAAGTTTAAAACACTGTGTCAGTCTTTCTGAATCGATTTAACCCTCTGCTTTCTGTTGCCGTTAGATCTTTGTGGAAAGCTGCATTCTTCAGAGGTCACCACCCTTTTCTTGGGCTGCAGATTGCTGAAAATTATAACCCAGCTGGTACTTAGTTCAACTTTCCCCGTTCCACTGGTCAAGCAAAACTGCCCCTGACCCAAAGAGAATGGTTGACCTCCTCTTTTAGGCTCCTCTTGTTGTGGCCTGCCTTGTTAAGCTGCAATCATGCAACTGGCCCTTCCCTCTCAAGGCAACAAGGCAGACAGGCCTGGGGAACTGTTTCCCTATCGTTCTGGCCTATTCTCAAAAGCAAGCACAAGGATGCTCCTCAGGAAGACAGGTGTTTTCAGGAAGCTCCACCACTCGAACCAGAACACCTCACGAACAGATGACTTCCACGGCAGAGGAAGTGAAACGATGAAACCCACACCTTCCTCGAACCCGATCTCAAGGATGAAGGTGCCGGACAGCCCACCGCTCGTGTGGACCACCCCCTCCGGGTGCAAAGCCGGCCCTCTCAGCTGTGCAGCTCCGACAGAGCTGCCTCGACCTGTTGTGATGACCTTTAAGGCTCCTCTGGATCGCTCTGGCTGTGCCTCTCCCTCTCTCGCGCGCTGCTGGTGATGTGCGCCTCGACAGCTCAGCTGTGCGCACCCCCCTTTGGCTCAGGCCACTCTCTTTTAGAGGCCCTGAGAAGCACCCTGGGTGTCAGTGGACCTTCCGGCCTCGTTCAGGCTTTGCACTCTCAGGTGTAACGGATCCAAAGATCTGTAGATGGAAGCTGGACAAACAACTATTAGTCTCTCAAAATACATTATAAGCGACATTACAACAACCCTTATCCCCTATCTACAGATGTCCTCAGCCCTAACGGCCATTTTGTAAAGCCCCAAATCAATTAATTTTAGTCTGTGCACAGATTACAGCCAATTTTCCAAAAGTGTACTAACATGTTTGAGGCCTAAAGTATTTCTAACATTCTCTAGATCTGCATTGCTAAAATGTGTACCCTTATCTGATCTGCTTTTTACAGGAAACCCATGACATGGAATGTAACAATTGATTAAAAAATTTTAGGACCGGTTTGTTGTCTTCTCTTCCAATTTTTTTATTTTTATTTTATGCCCCTAGTCAGCCGGTGAGCGCGGCACACCAACCATAAATTTCTGAACCCTTTTACCGGTTCGAGCATGTCTGTACAACCAATTATTATCTCATGACCCGGTGTCATCACGGTCGAAAATTCCCTTGTTCGCGCGACCTCCTCGTCTGTTGAGCCTCACGCAATGAACGTACGGCGCAATGTTCTGATCAGAGAATTTAAATGTGTGTGTGCCACCAGCTGAAATCCTCTTCATCTGGTGTGCCCCACACGCGTGAGTTTGTGCTCCTCAAAATCTTCTTCTCTTCCATTTTTCGGGCGAATTCACACTTCATCTGGTCTCACTTTAGCTCCATGGTCCAGCCACACTGTTTTTTCTTCAGGAGCCGCCCCTTGTTGACAGCAAGCTACAGAGGTCTCATCCCATCTCATGGCCCTCTCTTCTTCTGGTGTGACCATCACCATCTGACTCCAATTGATGTATCCCGATGCTCTTTTTGCTTCCAACTCAGCTTGACAGTTACATTCTTGATGTTTATTTATTGTCTGTGTGTTGGTTTTGTCAAAGCTGTGATACCATATCGCACGTCTGCTTCCTTTGTCTCCCTTTTGCTGTCCAAAAACCCTCTCTTGTCCACTGAACGAGCTTAGTTTGTGCTGCACCCAAAGTTCACACAGAGCCCTGCCTCCGCCCTCTGCGCTGACTATGTTCCTCTTGCCGCTCCAAACCTACCATCGCGTCAAAACACTGATCTGTCTGAAGCCCATTACCAAACCAGCACTATCACTATTCCGCTTTTTTGTCCACGGAAACCACTTTCCTCACCGACCACCACGTGCGCCTTCTGTGTTTTTCATAATTTTCTTTTATTTTATCCTGCAAATTTGTTCTCTCCTTGTCATCCACTTGTGCTCTCCTCATCTCTGAAAGCTTGTTCTTACTTAATTGATCTTATCTGCACTGATTAACGATCCAATTTCTGCGGCTTAGCTATAATCCTGAATTTCAACTCATCCGTTGTACATACCAGACTCCCAGAAAGGCATTACATCGAGGTGAACTGCCATTATTTATCTAACCTTTAAAACCCAATATGAATAATTGTGGTGACACCAATTTTACCTGTGAAAATATTCACAAACTCATTTTGCTGTAGGCCTCGGGATGAGAGCCTTGTTATTTTGTTTAAGAGCCCTCTGGAACCGGGAGGAGCAGGCAAACAGAGCTCACAGTTCAGTATTAATCTATTAATTATGTGACCTGCGGTGGCCTGTTCTATGTGTCATCATTAAATAATGCACTTTACGTTTGGACCCTGAGACTGAGGCCCCAGTGCGACCCAACCGATTCAAATGGTAGGCCGACGCCTTCACGGGTTGCTGGAATGAGTGACTCCTGACAGCTGTTCCACATGCTCATGCTCTGGTCGTGTGAGCTTGTCCATTGTTCGGCTTAGGTCAGCTTCAGTGAACCGCCACTTCTTTCTGGTGGCTTTTTCTGCAGGGTGCCCCAAGTCCTGACTTCACTTGATTTCACGTTGTGTTTGCCGACGTTGCTTGGACAGTTCTTTTGTTCAGGTCTCTGCCTTGAAAATCTGGCTGAGGAAGTTCATGGACATTCTGATGTTTGAATGACAGTTCTTTGCTTTTTCCTTCAACTGTCTTTGTCTTGTGTCCATTCATGAGTGAGAGGTCTTGCTCTCACTTACTGGCAGCTGTCGCTCTCAGAGTCAAAATGAACCATGTAGACGTCAACTTTATGCATTCAAATCCAATTGAGCCACCACTGCTACCCCAATCCCATGACAAACGCAAAAGTATCATGCATTTTGGTTAAATCCTAGCTCATGGCAAATTACAATTATGTGTTCTGTAAGAAAGAGGTCTGTCTGTCTGATGCTCCCCCTCCACGCACTGTGTGCTGTGAGGCTGTAGGCTGAAAAAGAAATACGAGTAATTGTCTAATAATAACGCCAATAATATTACTAGATGAAAACTCAAAAGTGAAATCTTCTTGGCATTTGTCTCCCAGAACACATCTCGTTAGATCTGGTCGGCACAACGTTTTTCCTTTCCCTAATTTAAGTCAAAAAGCAAAAAATTTACAAAAAAGTTCTTATAACAAATTGAAAATGAATTTAACCTCGACCCAAGACTGTCTAATCCAATCTGACTATCCAATCTACATGCCATTGTTGATTTTTTAACTTTATTTACCCAACCGAGGTCTGTCTGCTTGTTTTGTATATAATGTATATAGAAATCTGTCATATCCTGTTGGTTTTGAAATGTCAACATCTGTTTACTGTGATTGTAGTTTTCTTTATTTTCCTTTGATAAGTGCAAATGCCTATTGCCAATGTGACGTGTGCTGCTGACCACTTGACCAGGTCACCCTTGTAAAAGAGATCTCGATCTCAACGGGCCCTACCTGGTTGAATAAAGGTGATTGATTGATTGATTGATTGTCTCACATCTCTCTAGAACTCTCGTGTTCGTCTAATTGATGCTCTTAAACTTCCCAAAGTAAGCTTTTTGCTCTGTGGCTGATTTCTAGATAATGTTTCACCTCCCCTGCCTGATCGTCTCTCTGGTACTTCTACAACCTCTGAGTGGCCTTCCTGCCCCTCTCTTCCAATATGAATCTTTTCATATCATTCCACATTTTTTCTGGCTTTCTCACCCCTTCAGTTTCTGTAATTTGCTTCAACCTCCTGTAGGTGGCGCTGTTTGGCTGCTCTTCTTCCTGCCACCTGCTGCTCTGAATTTTTTTGAACTGTTCACTGTGTGCCCTAGTTTCTGTACAGTGTCCGCAATTAAGAACAATTCTTCTAGAAGGTCAATCTGCTTTAGCGGTTCATCATAATTATTAATTAACTGTTGATAGTCTGCGACGTTTTACAATGAGCTATCTCCGTTCCAATTTCATAGAGCTTTTGTTTGTCTTGTTTAAATCTGGTTAGAACTAAATTAGCTAAATTTCCTGTTGATCCGTCTGCTTTCTCAACAATTTTTGATGCAGGTTCGCTCCACTTGTTACCCCTCTCTGTTTTTATCGTTGGTAAAAGTCTGATATTTGCTCGGATCCTAAGCAATAGTTCAACAATGTTTCCTTGTTCTTGCATTTTTTATTCATGTGTGCCATAAATTGCCTCTCAAAACATTCACCCAAAATCTTTATTCCACAAGCATCCACAGATGAGCTGTGCATGAGAAACACAGGGCCAAGCCTGTGGAAAATCAGACTTGCCCCACTGTTATGCAACAGCGCCACCTGTCATTCATGCAAAATATAGCAGCACCATTCACCACTGGAAAAAGAAAACTTCACATCACACTCTCTGAGTCGACACAAACCATTAATGACAATTAAATCACTGAAAGTGCATATATATATAAAGATACCCCCTTTGTCATTAATGAAACACGAAAAAACAAAAGAAACAAGAAAAGAAGCATGCAAAAACGGCCGACACTCAAAATCCAATCAGCACCGTCCCAATCAATGGACAAGCGGGCTACCCCCCATCTCCAGTGCGATTCCACCACGGCGAGTAGCAAGGTCGCCGTAGGGCACAGCTGGTGGACGGTAATCCTGCAACCTCTCTGGGGTTGCTTTTCTCTTTTTTCTTTTTTCACTACAGACCTCTTCGGTCACCGCCCCCAGTGCGATTCCACTGCGCTAATCCGCAAGTTTAGCACAAGGCACCCTGGGAGCTGTAGTTTTCACCTCACGCGTGAACTTCCGGCGACCCTCCCACGACGCCAGGCATTGGTTACGTCCGACCTCCAAAACAAGCGGCAACCGTTTCAACTACTCATGAGCGGACGCGAAACAAGTTGAACGACCTCTTCTAGCTACTCAAAGGATTGAACGCTCCGGAAACGCTTATCTAAACAAGACAGTGAAACAAGTCTTCGTGACCCCCACCAGTCACGCGGACGAACAGATCCGTCCCACGTGAAACAAGCGGCCACAACCTGCTCCTCACGGCCTGAATAGAAAACGTTTATTCCCCAAAAGTAAGTAATTAGAACCTCAACGTTCAATCGCCTCGTGATTAAATGAAACCCGAACCACACACACGACGACACACACGAAGGAAAAACCACGAGCACGCGCCCCTCCCACGAGCATGCGTCTCGGCCCGAAACCGAGCTACCGGGACCGTCCCGCACACACACACACAAGCGTCTGTCCAAACTGAAACCTGTGTCGTCAGAACAAGCCAAATACGTATATTTAACTTTAACTCGAAGAACCAGAATTCATCACGAGACTGGACTTCTTCTGTGCGCAGTTGAATTTGGGACTGTGGCCGAATAGTCGTTTCTGTTCAATACACGGTCGACTCACCTTATGTAGTCATGTCACAGAGCTCCACTGGACACAGCTGAAGAAAAGCCCACGTCGCACCCTCCAAATCAGAGAAAGAGACAAGGCCAGACGTCAGGGGTCACCATGTTGAAGGGGTTTCTCATTAGGTGTTCAAATGACCAGTCTCTCTTAGAAAAATGATGAAGATTTATTGACAGACACACAGGTTACAGGTTAACAGAGTTACAGCATGAACAAGCAATTCTTTGTGCACAGAGAATTGTGAGCATTTTGACAGACCTTTCCTCGGCGAGGTTCTTCAAAGAATGCTGCTGATATCTGAGATGTTTGGATCTCTTCAAGCTGCAGTTTGAGCTTCTCTGGTCTCTGATTGGCTCAGAGCACTGATAAGGAGTCCTGGAGCCTCTCGTGCTTGTCAGTTCTATGACCTTGTAGATTTATAGCTGTGGTGAGAAGTCTCTTGAAACTGTGTTCTTTGTTCTGCTTATTTGCTCAGTAAGAGAGTTTTAGAAATGTACTATTAGATGTGTCCTGTGTGCGATATTAATGTAAATTAATGTCCAGATCCTAGTATGTGTGTGTGGTTTATAAGTACTACTTATTTAGTAGTATGATTCATGTGTTTGTGTGTCTGTGTGCTCTGATCTCCTCAGAAGGCCAAGAGAAGCGCAAAGGGCATTTGTCCCCTTAGCGTGTTATCTGCATCTGAACATCCTGTTTGTTAGATCTAAAAGTATGTCTCATAATGTTGTCTAATTGCATAAACATATGTAAAACAGTTGTGAATACCTTGATTATAGAGCACTTGTGTATTAATCATATACAATAGTGTATTCGTTTCAAATGAGATTAACATATAGAACTTCTAAACGTGTGTATTTCCCTTCACTAGTCATAATGCAATTTCAGATATCTGGAATTGAAGTGCCATGAATCCGATTTAATGTTAAAAGGGCTTGCCATAGACCATCTGCTAATACAGACTCATGTTCGGGCTGTTGTTTGTAATGATGTTTTTCTATTACTCTAGGGCTTAGTGTATTTCTAGTTGGATGTTTTTCTTAGTTCATATCCTAGATGTTATTACTGTTTTTCTCTTACATTTTGTTGTTGGATGTAACTGGGACCCTGTGTACATAATCTCGTTTTCATCACATGTACCACATGCGGTGCAAATGACAATAAAGACTCTCTGACTCTCTGACTCTGACTCTGATAACTCATGCAGAATCAGTTAAATTAAATAAATGTAAGGGACATAAAAAATCCCTCCAAGCATATATCCATATGTACAGGTGTTGACGTGGCACTCGGCGGTGTGGCATTTGCTAAGGAGAGCCCAAGCTCCTCAGAGCCAGAAAGATTTATTTGTCATTCCCATCTCGTGTGGTACATAGGGTGGAACGAGATTATGTACACAGGGTCCCAGTTACATCAAACAATAAAATGTAAAATAAAAACAGTAAGATCTAAGATACGAACTAAGAAAAACATCAACTAAATAATACACTAAGCACTAATAACATAAAAACGTTGCATTGAACAGCAACGCTCCACAGCAACAATCAAGGTGTTTGGTGGGGGCTTGCTTGTTGTGGTACAAGATGCTGTTTGTTTTTCTTCGTGTTTTTTTGTCTGGCTTTACTTCCAAGATGCCCAACACTGGACAGAACTACCCTGATGCATGCTCAATAATCCAGGTAGAAAAATCCAAAAAAGCTAAGACTGGTCCTTGGACATTCAAAAAACAAAACAAAACAAAGCAAAAAAACTGTAGAAACGTTTCGTCTTTCGTCCGAAAGACTTCCTCAGTCTGAGAAGCTGTGTTCAGCTCAGTCTTATAAATAGCACCCTCCCACAGTGGATCAACCAGTTGGCTGATGACAGCCGAAACCAGCTGCTCACATGATCAAGGAGGACCATCAGCCTGACGATGGATCGTTAACACCCTGATGGTTGTTTGCTATTCACAGAGGGCTGAGTGATACTAGCAATAACAGCATTGTAAGTGGGGGACAGTTGAACCCGGAGGCCTCCACCTCTGTTTAATGATGGACGGTTTCTTTTCACAAAGATGGCCTCCTTTACTCCTCTCTCAAACCATTGTTCCTCTCTATCAAGGATGTGAACATCTTCATCCCTGAAAGAGTGACCGCTGGCCTGGAGATGAGTGTAGACTGCAGAGTCCTGACCTGATGATGTTGATCTTCTGTGCTGGGCCATCCTTTTGGCCAGTGGCTGTTTAGTTTCCCCGATGTAAGACTGATCACAGCCCTCCTGACACTGAACAGCATACACAATATTACTCTGTTTGTGCCGGGGGACTGGATCTTTGGGATGAACCAGTCTTTGCCGTAATGTATTTTGGGGTTTAAAAGCCACTGGGACGTTGTGTTTAGAAAATAAACGTCTCAATGTCTCTGAAACTCCCGCAACATACGGAATGACCACTGGTCTGGGTCTGGGTTCCTTCTTTTCACCTGATGGCTGGCTAGAGTCCTGTTTGGGTTTCTTCTCTGCTTTCAGGAAGGCCCAGTTAGGATATCCACATTTCTCTAGAGCCTGTTTTGTGTGTGATTTCTCCTTCTGTCTGGCTCCTGAGTTAGTGGGGACGCTGTCTGCTCTTCTTCTTCTTCTTCTTCCTCCGTGAGGTTTAACGGCAGTACGCTGTCTGCTCTGTGGTACAGAGTCCTGATGACTCCTAACTTGTGTTCCAGAGGGTGATGGGAGTCAAACTGTAAATACTGGTCTGTGTGGGTGGGTTTGCAGTACACCTCAGTTTGCAAATTTTCTCTATCAGAAACTGAGACCTCACAGTCCAAGAAAGCCAACCTGCCATTTTTTACATCTTCTCGTGTGAACTTGATATATTTATCCACAGAGTTGATGTGATCAGTGAAATGTTGGACTTCCTGAGATTTAATTTTAATCCAGGTGTTGTCAACATACCTGAACCAATGACTTGGTGGTCTCCCTGAAAAGGATGTCAAAGCTCTCTTTTCTACCTGTTGAATTATAATTATCTGACTGAACTATAACTTAACCACCTTAGCCCTGCCTGTGGGAACATACCTAGAGAGCTGTGTAATTATCTGATTTCTATGTGCAATCATGTAACCTCATGTAATCAACTGTAGTAGTAGTGCTTGATGCTGTCATCCCCTGCAAATTATTGATTAAAGCAAAGCAAAACATACAACTTTGGATTTTTATTGACTTGCATGATATTCAATGATGGAGAACTTGGTTCAATGATAACAACAACATCAAGGAGGTTTTTAAAGGTTTCCTAAGCTTCAAACAACGCCCTGGGATCTTGACCCTAGACTCTAAAACTAACCAGATATGTAGCAATTTCAAAGAGGTAAGCGGTCGTTAATGTATGTTTCCTTTGGGGTATGATCTGACTCCTGCTGCAAGGTCAGGCTACTCACAGGGTAAGACAAGGGTGTGGCGTACAGATCGGAGATTGTTAACAGTCTAGGTAAATTACCTTGTCACAGCCTTAATCCTAACTTTTCTGGAACACCTCGGGTAATACTTGAGTGCTAGGATTGGTTAAGGACCTGTTAGTGGAGTAGGCTGGAGTGAGGGATGTTGCAAACTCCTGCGGCAACCTCACTCGTGTAGAAAGACAAGTAGAAGTATAAATGCAAATACTGTACTGTATATCCAAAATAACAGATTATTTAAAACAATTAAACAGAACTTTTGCTTTAATAGCGCTGTCAGAAACATGGCTCAATGATGAAAACAGGTTATGAAATGCTTATACAAAAAATAATTATTTGTATTCATGCTTCTTGAAATTGAGAACACAAGACAAATATTATAGTGATTTATTAAATAAAAGTATTGGTGATATGAAAGCACAACATGTTCTCACTCCCTACTCGTCGTATATGGATGCTGGTGGTCAGGTTCCCTCCGTGTCACATTCCCTTCTCGTCATTAATTGACATGCAGGGTGCTCTCATTAGTTTGTTTGGGGTTCGGGGGTCAAATATAAGGTGAATTGTTAAGGTTAGGGTTTGTTATCAGGTTAGGCTTAAGGTTTAAATTTTGACAGAAAAATCCATCCCGTTGCTAAAAAACAAGTAGATATGAAAGTGCTTCACTATCCAAACCGGAAGAGAAGATCACAGCATAACATTCAATGAGAGCACCCTGCACGCCAATTAATGATGAGATGGGGCTACCCGACGCGTCAAGCATGTGATACGGAGGGAACCTGACTGCCAGCATCCATATATGACGAGTAGGGAGTGAGAATGGGTTGGCACAACCTATGACTGAATGGCTCACATCCTTATCTACTTTTAGTATTTTAGCTGTAAGGCTTGATCCAACATTCACAAAATAATGAGTAAATCCATTTACAATTTCATTCTCATCATGTATTTCATTGTCGTCCTTCACAACATATTGTGAAATACCCGTTTTCACTTTATGATTTTTCAGAAAACTATTCATTACTCGCCATGTTAGATACAAAGTTGTAAAATAATTAAAATAGTTTTTGTTTAAGGGAATTTTTACCATGGATTACAGAAAATAAGATACAAAATTGTATTAACAAGGGCTCTCAAAATGGAAAATAAATGTAAAAATACTATTTGAAATATCATTGATGTTTACTGTACTAGTTCAGACCGAGTAAAATTGTTTTGTTACCACTAATTCAAGTATCAAAGCCAGTCATAGGTAAAATAAATAATATTGTAGTAGTAATGTGACAATTATCAGCGATGTTTACTGCTATAGATAGATAGATAGATAGATTTATTACAGACTCAGAGTCCAATTTACAAAAGAGATAACGAATATGGCCAGCTCCGGGAGTATGGGGTACCAGGCCTATTGATATGGGCTGTTAGGTCCCTGTACGACCGGTGTCAGAGCTTGGTCCGCATTGCCGGCAGTAAGTCAGGCTCGTTTCCAGTGAGAGTTGGACTCCGCCAAGGTTGCCCTTTGTCACCGATTCTGTTCATAACTTTTATGGACAGAATTTCTAGGTGCAGCCAAGGTGTTGACTACAGTAATACACAAACTAATAGCATTCAAGAGGCAGGTCTATACCACAGACGTCCTTCTGACTCATGGTGCAACCTGGAACACTAGTCTTAAATACTGCTAAGCATTATGGGAAATAAACACAGTCTACTCCCCATTTTTTAGTTTCGTTTTTGATTGTGGCACTATGAGTTGTAATTCTTGTTGGTTTTGATCAACAGATACAGATTTAAACAATACTGTACATTGAATTTACATTTATAAATTCAATGCGTAGTTTAAATCTGTGGGTCTCATATGTAACAACATATGTACTCTCCATTCAAGAAATTCATTATTACAGCCTCCTATACCTGAACGCCGACATCAGATCGGAAAAGTATCGTATCGGTCGATATCCAGATTTAAGTATTGATATTGTATCGGAAGTAAGAAATGTGGATTGGTGCATCCCTATTTTTTCCTCATAAAATGTTTAATTTCAAAGAAATCTGAAAGTTTAGCCACTTCTACACAACAGAAACTCTCACTTGCATGTGAAGCATGCTTTTAACAATACAATACAGTAAAGCACTTTAAAAACAACACCATTGGCCAAACACTAAACTGGCAGAAATATTATCACTATAACATCATAAACAGTGATTTATAATGGTATTGCAGTTTTCACATATAAATTTTAACATGTACCATTTGTGTTAAATATGCATTTTTCATTAGTATCTGTAATTTTCCTAACAAAATAAGATTTTTGTAAATGAATTACCTTACAACAACTTACTCACATCCTGTTGCAGGATAGTGTCAAGTGGCTGAAATACTTTTTAAGTACAAAACAGTTCAGTCCAAAGGAACTTGCTCTGAATGTAATATTTACTTTTAAAATAACTATTTTGTATTTACCTGTGAGATGACAAGACCATCATTAATTTCTATCTTTCAGAGCCTTGTGTATTTGATTAGTTAAAAAGAGAATGCTACTTTTAGCTAGAAAAATGTGGATAACTTGGAACTGCATTTGTAGTGATCCTTTAACTAACTCATTGATCAGCAATGGGCCTCAGGGCAAATCATTAACTTACAGGGAATTACTCTCTTCGCTTTGTCCAAAATCTAGTAGATTGTAATGCTTGTGAAAAATCTACAGATGTATTTTATGAAGCACCTATTCAGAAGTATACTTTCTCGCCATGCCATTCAGGGGAGGGGAAGCCTAACCCAGAGGGATAGTAACCGTGTTTCAATCTATTTTCAATTCGAATTTTGAGCGAATTTTTGAAAATTTGCAAAAATGTAAATAAAAATTAATGCTAATCAGAAGTGTTTCCATCAACTGGCTTGAAGCGAATCCACCAGGCCACGCAAAGCGGCATTACGTCAGACGTCAGAGTTACGCATGTCTACAGTAAACAGGATGTAGCGGTTGAAAACAGGAACCGAACCACACATCTTGGCAAAATGGAGAGAATATTTCAGGAATGTGTTGCTATCGGGCAAGTTGTATTTATTCTGTCATGCCAACTGGTTTTAGCAATGTTACAGTGGAAACAGCTGATCAGTCACATGACGTGAATGTTCGCTACGTCAGAACTGAGTCGGCAAATCTGTTTCCAGCTCTCGTTTTGCGTATCAGCTGTTTCAAAAAACCCAAAAACCACCTCAAGCGAGCGTATCAACTTTTTTGCGAATTAGAGGAAGTTAATTCCAATCGTGCCGTTTCCATTCACCCTTTCTGATGCGATACATGCATATAAATGCGCATCAAGAAACCTTGATGGAAACACGGCTAGTGAGGTTCTTCGAGCAAGATGTCTTCTGGATGATGTCAAGAACTTCCCAAAGGAGTGCACCCATAGCTGATAGAGGTCAGTGGTGTAGTCTACGTGATACGCATGTATACGCCGTATACCCACTAGAAAAGCTTGGGGATTTCCGTATAACCACTTAAATGTGCCCAATGATACGTAACGTGACAACAAACACGCGTTGCATAAAGATAGATTATGTTCGCTGCTCATAAGGACTCTTCACTGCGCCGCAACTCTCGCGGTTGCCATAGTTTCGTGTTCCTCTGTTGTACGTGAGGCTCACAGCCATTGGCTGAGCTGAGCTCACTACCATAGTTCTCTGCTCTGTGATTGGTTTCTTAAGAAGCTCCTTTATGATTGGCTGCTCGGGATGCAGGCGGGCGACAGACGGTGTAGAGCATTTTCGCTAACGACGACAGACTCAAAATGAAAAGGAAACAAGCTACACTTTTTGAATGTTTTTATAAACCAGCTGAACCCGAAGCTACAGAGACAACATTAGAAGAACCTACCAGTTCGACGGCCGAAACCAGCCATAATGAGGTTGATATCTGCATTTCCCCAGGTAAGTGTTGGCTAGTACAAGTTAGCTGAAGCTAGCTCAAGCAGCAAGTAACTGCATGTTTTTATCGACCTTTTCTGATGCCAAACTCCAAAATGCGCATCAAGAAACCTTGATGGAAACACGGTTACTGTCCAGAATTTTACAGTAACATTTCATATAAATAAATATGTGAATATAAAAATGATTTGTTTGTGACAAAGTCTGTCACTCCAATAATCAACAAAATGCTATGCTTTTTACTCTGTTTTAAAACTCCTTGTTTCATTTTTAGATCCAAATTGGCCAGCCTTGTGGAGTGAAAGTCAGGCTCGGGAATTTAAAAACAGACATCCCTGGTTGGAATGGAGGAACAAAAAATTAGGTAAATATAAAAAAATATGGGAACCAATTTGTATATAAGGTTTAATTGATATATTTCCAACATTAACATATTATGACTTGATAATTTTAAAATAGTCTGATAATCATATCTTTCAAAAGTTTAGTACAGTATATTACATGAGAAATTATATATATGTGTGTGTGTGTGTGTGTGTGTGTGATCATTTCATTTTCACGTTTTAGTTGGTCATAATGCAAAAGTGTATGCAAGTAATAATGAAAGGTAATAATGAATGTAATTGTCGACACATGCTTACAGTCTAGTGAATCAGTAGATTCTAGTATTATTACTGGTATCAGGAAATATTAAAAAATATACAATTATGACAATTTTTATTTACTTCCTGCAGGATGTGCTGTTTGCAGTACCATAACGTCAACTGGTGTCCTGACTGAAAAGAGGGTCTCCATATCGGAGGAGTGGGCCTCCTTCAAGATCCAGTCATCAGGCTCAGGTTTGTTGTGCATTTATTAAAATGTAAGCATCACAGACATTTTGCAATGTTAAATATGCTTAAAATTCAAAATAAATTGTCAATTACATTGCACTACATTGCATTTTTGTCTCTAAATGTCCTGATTCATCTCAGTAATCTAGGTAGAAAAAGGAAAAATTAAGTACCGGTAGGTCCTCCGGACAGGTTTTTGTCTCTAGGCACAGTATACCCACTACAAAAATGTAGACTACACCACTGATAGAGGTGTTTGATATTCCAGGAGCAGCTGGGCATCCACCCAATGCATTCTGACCCCAGAGATGGAGCAGGGTCTGGGACATGTGGGAATCTACTTTTATGGCATGGCTCATCCAATTCTTGCCCATCATACAAAAATTTCTTTAAACAGATTCACATACCTGAACAATATCGGATCGGAAAAGTATCGGTATCGATCGATACCCAGTTCTTAAGTATCGGTATCGGATCGGAAGTGAGAAATGTGGATCGGTGCATCCCTAGTTGAGAGGATCCGTTTTGGTGGCCTTAGAATCGCTTCTCTGTTTTTTGCAGATGATGTGGTCCTATTGGCTTCATCAGATCGTGATCTACAGCTTTCGCTGGAGCGGTTTGCAGCCGAGTGTGATGCGGCCGGGATGAGGATCAGTTCCTCCAAATCCGAGGCCATGGTCTTGAGCCGGAAAAGGGTAGCATGCCCTCTCCGGGTCGGGGATGAGGTCCTGCCCCAAGTGGAGGAGTTTAAGTATCTCGGGGTCTTGTTCACGAATGAGGGAAAACTGGAGCGTGAGATCGATAGGCGGATAGGTGCAGCATCCGCAGTGAAGCGGGCGCTGTACCGGTCTGTCGTGGTGAAGAGAGAGCTGAGTCGAAAGGCAAAGCTCTCAATTTACCGATCGATCTACGTTCCCACCCTCATCTATGGTCATGAGCTTTGGGTTGTGACCGAAAGAACGAGATCTCGGATACAAGCGGCTGAAATGAGTTTTCTCCGCAGGGTGTCTGGACTCTCCCTTAGAGATAGGGTGAGAAGCTCAGTCATCCGGGAGGGACTCGGAGTAGAGCCGCTGCTTCTCCACATCGAGAGGAGCCAGTTGAGGTGGCTCGGGCATCTGGTTAGGATGCCTCCTGGACGCCTCCCTGGTGAGGTGTTCCGGGCATGTCCCACCGGGAGGAGACCCAGAGGAAGACCCAGGACACGCTGGAGGGACTATGTTTCTCGGCTGGCCTGGGAACGCCTTGGGATTCCCCCAGAGGAGCTGCTCCATGTGGCTGGGGAGAGGGAAGTCTGGGCCTCCCTACTTAGGCTGCTACCCCTGCGACCCGACCCCGGATAAGCGGACGAAAATGGATGGATGGATAACAAATATGATAAAAATAAAATAAAAATACAATAGAAAAGGTACCTAACCATTCAGGAGGCAATCATACCAATGTCTCCAAAGCACAGATGAGTATTTTACTGCACTATATTTAACGTTAGTCAACAGTAGAATAATTCTATTATTAGACTTATTCAAACGACAAATAAATTTATACATAAACTTTCTTAAAACAGCCATCAAAGTGCTGACGTGAGCAGATACAAACAGTTCACTGGCACTGGACCATCTGGGTTTATTTAAAAGAAGTCTTATGCCTCTTTTCCACCGCTCGGCTCGGCTCGGGTTGGATCGGCTCAGGTCGGCTCAGTTCGGGTCGGGTCACATCTATGTTCTGTTTCCACAGCTTTTTTGTACCCCTTCTGTGGGCGGGGTCCAGAATCCTACTCGTCTTACCACATGGTGGCAGTAGTGTTCCTCAAGCTATTTACTACAGTACTAGCCACCACTAGAAGAAGAACACAATAAAGACTTTGTATCACATATTATCAATTCTATCAAAAACCACATAGCTGATATTTTTCAAAAAAATCTAGTGTGATCACAACATGTTCATATACGAAATGTATCCTGTTGGAGTTATTTGAAATAAAATTCAATGTTTTATAGACATAAATGTGTCAACCTACGTCCATTATTTTCTACTTTGTATCACATATTATCAATTCTATCAAAAACCACAAAGCTGATATTTTTCAAAAAAATCTAGTGTGATCACAACATGTTCATATACGAAATGTATCCTGTTGGAGTTATTTGAAATAAAATTCAATGTTTTATAGACATAAATGTGTCAACCTACGTCCATTATTTTCTACTTTGTATCACATATTATCAATTCTATCAAAAACCACAAAGCTGATATTTTTCAAAAAAATCTAGTGTGATCACAACATGTTCATATACGAAATGTATCCTGTTGGAGTTATTTGAAATAAAATTCAATGTTTTATAGACATAAATGTGTCAACCTACGTCCATTATTTTCTACTTTGTATCACATATTATCAATTCTATCAAAAACCACAAAGCTGATATTTTTCAAAAAAATCTAGTGTGATCACAACATGTTCATATACGAAATGTATCCTGTTGGAGTTATTTGAAATAAAATTCAATGTTTTATAGACATAAATGTGTCAACCTACGTCCATTATTTTCTACTTTGTATCACATATTATCAATTCTATCAAAAACCACAAAGCTGATATTTTTCAAAAAAATCTAGTGTGATCACAACATGTTCATATACGAAATGTATCCTGTTGGAGTTATTTGAAATAAAATTCAATGTTTTATAGACATAAATGTGTCAACCTACGTCCATTATTTTCTACTTTGTATCACATATTATCAATTCTATCAAAAACCACAAAGCTGATATTTTTCAAAAAAATCTAGTGTGATCACAACATGTTCATATACGAAATGTATCCTGTTGGAGTTATTTGAAATAAAATTCGAATTTTTATAATTTATTTTCGTTGTGCAAACACAGGTTTTGGAAAAAGTCAAAGCGAAACTACTTTAAATGCAGCACATTTGACCATACGTGACAATATTAAAGCGTGGTTAAGCTCAGGAGCCCTCGTACTATTAAAGTCAGCTATGAAATATATTTTATATCTGTTCATTGAGCTACATTTAAAGACATAAAGCCGCCCGCGCGCCGCGTGTTGCTCGTGGCGAACCTATTTTTTTAAAATCCTGCAGTTTTGAGCAGTACGTGATTTTATTAAGGACACGTTCAGCTGAAGACCCATCTTTGCTATAAATTTAAAAAATAATAATTGTTTTTACCGTGTTTATCATGTAAAAGTCCTGCAGTGATCGCGTCCCTCGCTTCCGTAAAAACAGCTCTCGTCTCCTCCTTCCTACTTCCGGAGCGGGTGAGCTCGCTTCAGTACCCCTCTGAAACCAGCCCGAAAATCTCAGGAAATCTCGCGCGGCTTAGCACGGAATATCCGGTGGAAAAGGATGAAAGGGGGTCTCTGCGACGCACATATGACGTAACATCCGACCCGAGCCGACCGGTGGAAAAGGGGCATAAGTGTGTCATTATAAGCCACCTTCAATCTATGAAGACTGGCTTTTTTAAAATTGCACCACAAATGTGCCATATACAGTGATGTACAATATGATCTAAACAAGTTCATTTTCACTTCATCAGAACAGAATCCAAACTTATGAGCAAGGATATTTGCCTGAGAATATCATTCAAACCTGACGGTAAATGTCCTCATCATCAGACAGACGGTCTGTCAACACATGACCAAGATATTTTACTTCATTTGCGACATTCAATAAAATCCCAGACAGCTTAAAAAGTGGAAATACACTATTTTTGTCCTCTTTAGTGCGACAAATCAAAATGAGACTTTTAGATGTATTGAATTTGATATCATGTAGCTCACCATATGCTGAACAGACATAAAGCAGCTTCTGAAGACCAGCTGAACTTGGACTAAAAACCACTAAGTCATCAGCATACATGTTTAAGCTAATGCATGTTTAGGCTAAGCTAATGTAGCTTGTATCTGCAGTCTATGAGGGACATCTACATGTATAATATTGTAATTACTTACTCTGCCAGTCACCAGAACTTTGTCATTAGCATGAAGGGTCCGTACATCCTTCAGAAATCCGTTGAAGCACTGGTTACTGTATATGCATCCATCGATTTAAAACTACGAAGCTTCATCATTGTGTAAGCACTCCTCATGTTGACTAAATAATTAACAATGTCATAGTAAGAGATCAATGGCAACTTGTCAGTCGTCAGATATAATTTCTTTCTCCACCTCATACGGGTCAACTCCGACCACTGCTATTTTTTGCAGATATCTAGCTCTTGCGCCTTGGTCTAGAGTATCAATATACTTAGCTCTGGGAGCTCTAGTCTGTCTGTTCGCCATCTTCCTCGAATGAGCCTTCACAAATGGCGGAAAACCTGGTATTGCGCAATACCGGTCACGTGTGTGGGAACTACAGGTAGCCCTCGAGGTACGTCAGGGATTGGGACCTACGTGTGTGACTTAGGTCGATGTTGTCGTACCTCGCGGACCAAAAACACATGCCTATCGTAGGTCCGCGTTTCTGACATAGGTCGCGGCTATACCGCTAACGGAGCGCCGCACACATATTTAATGGCATGAGACTGAACAAGCAGACATACTAAGGCCATAAACACCACAGAACTGCACAGTAAATGAATACTGTACTGTACAATAAATAAAAAATATAATGTCTTACTTTGAGCCGGTGGCCCCGACTGCCAGGCGGACATTTGCGGCGAGCTCCCGGCCGCAGATGGCCTCCGCGGCATGTCGGCTCGGTGTCTTCGCCTGTGTTAGCTGCTTTGTTAGCTGCTGTCGTTAGCATGTCGGGCGGCGTTGTGGCCGCCGATCGCGGGGCGATCCGCGGCTGCTCCTCCGGACCTGAGACGTCCACAGAGTTGACCGAGTGTTTCCAGCTAATTTATCCGTATGAGGCAACCCTGATCGGGCACACGGAGCCAGCTGACAGTAGCCTCTGGAGCTCCATTGACTGCTGATCCACTATGAGAAGGTGCTATTTATAAGACTGAGCTTTAGCTCAGTCTTATAAATAGCACCTTCTGAGTGTAAATAGCACCTTCTGAGTATAAATAGCACCAGACTGAGCTTTAGCTCAGTCTTATAAATAGCACCTTCTTAGACTGAATAGCACCTGATAGCACCTTCTCAGACTGAAGAAGAAGAAAGATGAGATGTTTATACGAAGAAGAAGAAAGATGAAACGTTTATACGTTATACTGAATAGCACCTGATAGCACCTTCTCAGACTGAAGAAGTCTTTTAGAAGAAAGATGAAACGTTTATACTTTTTTGTTGTTGCTGTTTATTGTTTTGTTTTTTGAATGTCCAGAGGACCAGACTGAACTTTTTAGATTTTCTACCTGGATTATTGAGCATTGATCAGGACAGTTTCCTCTTAGTTTTCTCTGTAGTTGTGTCATACAATGAGCAGAGTTGCGATGAAAATGAAAACACAGTTTGGATGATCTATTAGCAATTTCATTTATGCAGCTTTGATTTTGACATGAAAACAAATTTCTGCTAATTAATTTTAATTTTCAAATTTAAAATTTCCCAATGAATTTTGGTCACTTTGTATAGGGTCAAATTTTGAAAATTAATTGTTAAACTTTATTGTATTTATCATTTTAATTAATTTACAAACTGAGCAGTCTTGGAGAAGAAAATGAAAATGCAGTTTGGAAAATTTATTTTTAATTGTATTTATGAGTCAAAACATGCAGCTTTATTTCGAAAATGAAAAGCATTTCTATTAATTCATTTTAAATTTGAAAATTGAGGCACATTAGCTTCCATAAGGGGCAGCTGCTGAAATGAAGAGAATCAGCTCTTTCACTCTATCTCAGATTTTTGCTGCTAATTTGCAATCGTAGTTCTAGGTCAATGTTGACATTCGCTGATGTATTCTTTTCTCTGCAATTTTGCTCTTTGTTTTTCTGTCAGTGGCTAATGTCTTTGTCAGAGATGTTCTTAAATGCTGCTGTGATCTGCTTCCTACACAAGCAAGGAACACCAACGCTATATTTTTTCATAATTATAGAAAACATAAAAACATTTCATTAGCCTGAGTAGAGTTTCTGATTGATTCTTTATTTTGTTGTCTCTCCTGAGTAGTGCCATTTTTCAGTCCTTGGTGGCGGTAGCATACACGTGTATTTACACTACATGGAAAGTCCATTCAGCTCCTTTACTATAAATTATTACCTGATTCAGAAGAGCTATATATATATATTTTAAAGTCTTGTAAAATTCATAGACTTTCACCGAAACACAGGAATGATACCTTTGTGATGGATTCCTTCTCTATTGATTGTGACTTCCTCTGAGGCCAGGACCATAAACATTTTTGAAGTGTCAGGTCCAAACCTTTCTTAATCACGGGTTCCCACAACTTTTCTCATCCTGTAGCTCTAAAAATAGCTAACAGCCATCATATTTTCAACCCGGCTACCCTTATGAGAGACTTTCTAGTGTAGGAATGGAGAGGTCTGTTAAATGTGAAAGATTTGAGAAAGACAGATGAGTTGCATTGGGTGGCTGAGTGGGGTTTTAGGTAGCAATTTCTGAGGAACAGAGAAGCATTTGGCTTTCTCATTTTGTGAAAGCTAATGCTTTGTGAAAGCATTCAAAAATACAGAGCACAGTCTTGTTAAAGAAATGCTTCTGGGGGCAGCTACATTAGAGTAAGGCCAGGTTGCTTTGGGGCCTCAAAGTTGAAGGATGCTCGGATCAAATGAAGCATTACGGACGATTATTGTATGAGATGAGAGCCACTTGGAGGGGTGGTAGTGGTGGTGGTGTGTGTTTGTGTGTGTGTGGGCGGGGGTCCAAGGCTGGGGCCATGAAGGAGCGTTATTGCTGTTATCTGTATCACAGAATCTTTGGAGGCCAGTTTAACGCCTGGATGGACACTTAACACCTGAATCAGTGTAAGATGACTTGCTTTGTCTGTTGGTCCTGTTACAGAGCTCACAGTCCTGCTTCCACTTATTGTTAAGTCAGAGTCAGAGTCAGAGTCAGAGAGTCAGAGAGAATTTATTGTCATTTGCACCGCATGTAGTACATGTGTTGAAAACGAGATTATGTACACAGGGTCCCAGTTACATCCAACAACAAATGCAAGAGAAATACAATAATAACATCTAGGATTAACTAAGAGAGACATCACATCAGCTAGTAATACACTAAGCCCTAATGTAGTAGAAAAACATCATTATAAACAGCAGCACGAACATGAGCAGATGGTCACAGATGAACGCAGCAACAAGAAACAGATCAGTACAGTATCAGTATGATGTGACATTTTGCAGTGTTTATTCTTATTATTTATTTATTCATGAGTCTGACAGCCTCAGGGTAGAAGCTGTTTCTCAGTCTAGTGGTTCTACATTTGATGCTCCTCAACCTCCGTCCCGAGGGGAGTGGTGCAAAGAGTGAGTGTGCTGGGTGAGTGAGGTCTTTCATGATGCAGGTGGCTCTTTTTCTGCATCTGGAGGTGTAAATGTCTGTGATGGTGGGGAGACTGACTCCCACAGACTTCTGTGCAGCCTTCACCACTCTCTGCAGAGCTTTTCTCTCTGCAACTGTGCAGCCTCCATGCCACACGTTGATGCT
>JBBPBX010038089.1:0-30578 GCA_038048925.1 Garcialebias charrua
GCAGATCTGTTAAAGGTGCAAACAGCTTGTGCAGCCCTATTAGGGCGAGACTTACCGCAGCTCCGACCAAAAGACGGTCACGTGGCTAACAGCAACAAGCAGTTTTGGAAAGCGGTGGTTCACACAGAAGCAACCAGGTTCACACGCCTACACGCCTGTACTCAAACAAACCTGCACGCAAGAAGAATGAAGGGATTTGACCGCCGGGTGCCACGTGCCTATATAGAGTTACGTGGGTCCCCGGCAGGTCACGGGGAGACTTTGTTGTCATTTGCACTCAACCTGCGCATGCGCAAGAATGATCATTCAGTGCTAAGCACCGCCTCTGGTGGTCAGGAGGGATGAAATAGAACATTAAAGTTTCTGAAGCTGGAGCATAAAGGAAACATCTAGATAAAAAATAAAATGGGTCAAAGACTAAATCCTTGGGGAACTCCACGTGTGAGGGGGGCAGAGGAGGCAACAGATTTTCTGAGGCTCACAGAGAAGCTCCTGTTAGACTGGTAAGACCTGAACCAGAGCAGAATCTCTGAAAACACAGAGCCCAGCTGGGAGATCAGAAATCCCAATCAACTGTGTCATCGGCACCTGTCAGGTCTAAAATAAAAACTACAGCTGCGTCTCTTGAATCTGCAGCTCATAAAAGATCATGAAAAATGTTTAAAAGTGCCATTTCTGTGCCTTTAAATTATTTTAAACCTGGACTCAAATCTTTCAAGAACGCTGTGAACATCCATCCATCCATTATCTTTTACCCGCTTCTTCCATTTTGGGTCACGGGAGTCGCCGGTGCCCATGTCCAACAATCACTGTGCGAGGGGCGGGGTACACCCTGGACAGGTCTCCAGTCCATCACAGGGACACATAGAGACAAACGAGACAAACAACCATTCACTCTCTCACTCACACCTAGAGACAATTTAGAGTTACCAGTCAGTCTAGCATGCATGTTTTGGGCCTGTGGGAGGAAACCGGAGTAACCCAGAGAAAACTCACGTGCGCACGAAGAGAACATGCAAACTCCACCCAGAAAGGGCCCCCGGACCGGGATTTGAACCGGCAACCTGGCTGGGCCGTTATAATGCGATTAATGGGTGGGCCGGCTTGTCATGGGCTTTTACAGTAATTAGGTCAGGATCAGCCGCTGTCCAATTATATGGTAACATGGCCTGCCATACATTCACCAGACATACGCGGCCATTTCACAGTGAGCTGACCGACCTTGAAAGAGATAAAAAGTTCATTTAAGCTTCAGAGGGGACTATACTGCCAGGCAGCAATCCATCCTGTAATTACTGTTAATCTGTCGGGTTGAGTGGGGTTTGGAAATGATGACTGCAGTATGGGCCAGGTCGGATCAAATTTTTTGGACTCAAATGAAACTCTACTCTCACTGCGAGACAGCATCGCTACCAGTTGTGCCACTGTGCTGCCTGCTGTGAACATTTACTTGTAAATAGGACTGCTGAGGAATTGTGCTCAAGTTTAGATAAGAAATTTTTGCATAAATCTCAGAAACTAGCATTAATTATTGTGTTTGAAACACAAACACACCAGAAACTTGAAGGCAACTGTACATGGACTTCTCCTGAAGAGAGGTAAAAATGTATTATACTAAACATTTTTAACATTTCCACTCTTTTGTTGAACAAACTTGGCATGCGAATAAGTTAAAAAAAAACTCTGTGGAAAATGTTTTTGTTAAGCCAAATTCTGATGTCCATTTTGACATATTACCTTATCAAAGTGTCTATTCTCCTTCATGTTGTGATATTATTAGTGGTTGGAAAAAAAGCAGCATTTCACCTACATTTCCTTATTTTACTTCCACACATTTAAAGCACGTTTCTCACCAAGTTTATTTAGCTGTGGTGTTTTAAAGTTTGGATTGGCAGACTGGGGTGGTGGTTCCCCTATTCAAAAAGGGGGACCGTAGGGTGTGTTGCAACTATAGGGGGATCACACTCTTAAGCCTCCCTGGTAAGGTCTATTCAGGGGTTCTGGAGAGGAGGGTCCATCGGATAGTCGAACCTCGGATTCAGGAGGAGCAGTGTGGTTTTCGTCCTGGTCGTGGAACACTGGACCAGCTCTACACCCTCAGCAGGGTCCTGGAGGGTGCGTGGGAGTTTGCCCAACCAGTTTACATGTGCTTTGTGGACTTGGAAAAGGCATTCGACCGCGTCCCTCGGGGGGTTCTGTGGGGGGTACTCCGGGAGTATGGGGTACCAGGCCCATTGATATGGGCTGTTAGGTCCCTGTACGACCGGTGTCAGAGCTTGGTCCGCATCGCCGGCAGTAAGTCAGGCTCGTTTCCGGTGAGAGTTGGACTCCGCCAAGGTTGCCCTTTGTCACCGATTCTGTTCATAACTTTTATGGACAGAATTTCTAGGCGCAGCCAAGGTGTTGAGAGGATCCGTTTTGGTGGCCTTAGAATCACTTCTCTGTTTTTTGCAGATGATGTGGTCCTACTAGCTTCATCAGATCGTGATCTACAGCTTTCGCTGGAGCGGTTTGCAGCTGAATGTGATGCGGCCGGGATGCGGCCCTCCCTGTCCTCCCTGCCTCCCTGGATCCCTTCCAATTTGCATACCGACCTAATCGCTCAACCGACGATGCCATCTCCTCTGCCCTCCACACAGCTCTCACACATCTGGACACGAAGGACTCTTATGTTAGAATGCTGTTCATCGACTTCAGCTCGGCATTCAACACCATCATCCCCCAACAGCTCATCCATAAACTGGACAGTCTGGGGCTGAACACCTCAATGTGTAACTGGCTGCTAGACTTCCTGACCGGGAGACCACAGACAGTACGGATCGGGAGTAACACATCTAGCACCATCACATTGAACACAGGGGCCCCACAAGGATGTGTGCTGAGCCCCCTTCTATTCACCCTGCTAACACACGACTGCACACCATCGTACAGCTCCAACCACTTCATCAAGTTTGCGGACGACACAACAGTGGTAGGTCTCATCAGCAACAACGATGAGACGGACTACAGGAACGAGGTGAGCCGCCTGGCCTTGTGGTGCGGACACAACAATCTCACTCTCAACGTGGAGAAGACAAAGGAGATTGTCGTGGACTTCAGGAAGAGGGATGCACAACATGCCCCTCTGACCATCAACAGCACCGCAGTGGAGAGAGTGGACAGCACCAAGTTCCTGGGAGTGCACGTCTCAAAGGACCTGTCCTGGAGCAGGAACACTGCAGCACTGGCGAAGAAGGCTCACCAGCGCCTCTACTTTCTCCGCAAGCTGAAAAGGGCTGGAGCTTCAACCTCCATCATGTGCACCTTCTACAGAGGTGCCATAGAAAGTGTCCTGACCAGCTGCATCACTGTGTGGTTTGGTGCATGCACTGCATCCTGCCGCAAGAGCCTCCAGCGCATCGTGAAAGCAGCTGAGAAGATCGTCGGCACCTCCTTGCCCTCACTGCAGGACTTACACAGCAAACGCCTCACTCGGAAAGCCCACCGCATGGCAGGTGATCCCACACACCCACTACACAGCCGCTTTAGACTGCTGCCATCAGGGAGGAGACTGAGGAGTCTCCAGGCTCGTACCAGCAGACTGAGAGACAGCTCTGTTCATCAGGCAGTCAGAATGCTAAACACTCTGCCTGCTCTGCCTCCCCTCCCATTTGAACTGCCTTAACACAAAAAACTTTCTCACACATTACCACTCAACACAAAGTTTTTAACACTGGACTCTGTGTCATCAAACGGGTTATTCACTAAACTCTCGGTCATGTGTTCATTCAGTTTGCACTACTTCTCATATTTGCACTAATGTTTGTATTACATTACTGCCTATAGTCATACTACTGTTTACATTCACTGTTTACATTTATTAATACTGTTTACATTTATTACTACTGTTTACATTTACACTACTTTTATCTACACTACTGCAGATACATATACAGCATTCTCTGACTAGCCTTATCTAAGGATGCCAAATGTGCCTTATGTGCCTCACTGCATATGCCACTTTGCCTCTATACCAACATCAACTACCTCATACATATACTGTGTACATTAACTTATATGCTGCTGTGCCACTCTTTGCAAATGTCAATGCTAGAACCTTCAGTTTATTTTATAGATATACTTTTTATACTTTTTATACTACTATGCAAAAACTCAGGACAGTATTACACTTTTATTATTTCATGCAAAAACTCAGGAGAGTATTACACTTTTATTATTTCATTTTATGCTTATGTTCATTGGGTGTTTGGTGTTTTAGGGGTGTTTGGTGTTTCAGTGTTGGTGTAAATTTTCATACTTTTATACTATTATGAAAAAACTCAGGACAGTGTTACACTTTTTTACTATTTTATGCTTATGTGTATTAAATGTTTTAGTGTTTAGTGTTTAGATGGTTACTGTTGCACCGAGGGACTGAGAGAAACGCAATTTCGGTCCTGTGTATGTCCTGTACATATTGCAGTTCTGACAATAAAGTTGACTTTGACTTTGACTTTGACTTTGATGAGGATCAGTTCCTCCAAATCCGAGGCCATGGTCTTGAGCCGGAAAAGGGTAGCATGCCCTCTCCGGGTCGGGGAGGAGGTCCTGCCCCAAGTGGAGGAGTTTAAGTATCTCGGGGTCTTGTTCACGAATGAGGGAAAACTGGAGCGTGAGATCGATAGGCGGATAGGTGCAGCGTCCGCAGTGAAGCGGGTGCTGTACCGGTCTGTCGTGGTGAAGAGAGAGCTGAGTCAAAAGGCAAAGCTCTCAATTTACCGATCGATCTACGTTCCCACCCTCATCTATGGTCATGAGCTCTGGGTTATGACCGAAAGAACGAGATCTCGGATACAAGCGGCTGAAATGAGTTTTCTCCGCAGGGTGTCTGGACTCTCCCTTAGAGATAGGGTGAGAAGCTCAGTCATCCGGGAGGGACTCGGAGTAGAGCCGCTGCTTCTCCACATCGAGAGGAGCCAGTTGAGGTGGCTCGGGCATCTGGTTAGGATGCCTCCTGGACGCCTCCCTGGTGAGGTGTTCCGGGCATGTCCCACCGGGAGGAGACCCAGAGGAAGACCCAGGACACGCTGGAGGGACTATGTTTCTCGGCTGGCCTGGGAACGCCTTGGGATTCCCCCAGAGGAGCTGCTCCAAGTGGCTGGGGAGAGGAAAGTCTGGGCCTCCCTACTTAAGGCTGAGTTAGACTTGCGCTTTGGTCCGTAGGCTGGAGCGCGCGCGCCGCGCGTGCACTCAGCCGTGCGGCGAAATGCGTTTACAGTGTCGCCACTGTGTTTATGGTTGACGCACGGCGGCGCATGGCAAAGTGCTGTTCTTTTACGGACCAGCAGGAGGCAGTACCCTCTAAAACCTGTGCATATGTTGCAAGAAAGGTGTAGAAGAAGAAATCTACCGTAGAAGAAGAACTGTTTGAAATCACACAACAAAAACAAATAGCTTTCCGCTCGCGTGCTGAACTGTTGTCTTTATTTGCGGTTTTAATGCATGGAGTCAGCGGAGGAGAAAGCGATCACGTGACTTTTGGCGAAAAAACAAAAGAAAAGTCCGACTCCAGATCAGGAATGAAGGAGAATTCAATACATTTGTGTCACAAAACATTCCTCCATGCGTCGCGACGCCGTCTCCACGACCACAGCGGCGCAGACAGCTGCAGGCTCCGGCGTGAAGAGGGTGAAGGCTGTCGGTGGGGACCTGTCAATCAAATCGTAGCGCCCATGGCGCGCGCACTAGGCTTGCGGAGTTTTAAAAATTCAGAGGTGCACCACACGTGCTAATCCCATGCGCGGGGCCAACGCGCAGGGGCGGGACTGCGATATTGCGTCACTTTTGGCACGCGCACCCTCGCGCGCTGCGCGACACGTCGACTATAAATCTAGCTTTAGGCTGCTACCCCCGCGACCCGACCCCGGATAAGCGGAAGAAAATGGATGGATGGATGGATGGATGGATGTTTTAAAGACATTTAGTGTCAGGTCAGCACTATTTGTAGAGAAATAAAAAACATCACCACTAGATTTTTTTTTACATACTATGTGTTCAACACTACTCATCTAAATGATGTTTCTCACAAAGCTTGAGAACAATAAGGTGTGGGGTTTTACAGACATTTAAACATTGATGCACATTTTGTTTACATAGCATGTTACACTTGCAGCGTCATACAGTGTCACAGTTCAGTGCTAAGATGCTACAGACATAGCTCTCCACTTCTCTCAAGCAACTTTGTCAACATGTATATATGTCTATCTATGATCAACCCCACTGGTCATTAACTACCAAAGTGGCGAGCGATCGACACAGAGGTGTGTCCACCTCCTCCACCTGTGAGCATTCTCTGCAGAGGCAGGAGACTCAGAGCAGAAACATTGCAAGATTCAGTTAAGTTTATTTATATAGCACCAAATAACAACAAGGTTGTCTAAGGGAACTTTACAGGAACATTCACATACATAGAAAAGCCAATTAATAAGGTTATCTATCTAAGGAAACCAGAAGACACATTGAATCTTGTCTTTGTTGCAACCTCCCATCCTGAGCAAGCACAGTGGCAATAGTGGAAAGGAAGAAACCTCCAGCAGAACCAGGCTCAGGACAAGCGGCCAACCCAGAATACGCCTCTTAAAGAGGACTCCAGAGGACCAACTCTGAAGACCGACTCCTAAAGAGGACTCCAGAGGACCAACTCTGAAGACCGACTCCTAAAGAGGACTCCAGAGGACCAACTCTGAAGACCAACTCCTAAAGAGG
Source organism: Garcialebias charrua (assembly GCA_038048925.1). Lineage (NCBI taxonomy): Eukaryota > Metazoa > Chordata > Actinopteri > Cyprinodontiformes > Rivulidae > Garcialebias > Garcialebias charrua. The sequence continues at coordinate 6,745 of JBBPBX010038089.1, forward strand.
ACTCCAGAGGACCAACTCTGAAGACCAACTCCTAAAGAGGACTCCAGAGGACCAACTCTGAAGACCAACTCCTAAAGAGGACTCCAGAGGACCAACTCTGAAGACCGACTCCTAAAGAGGACTCCAGAGGACCAACTCTGAAGACCAACTCCTAAAGAGGACTCCAGAGGACCAACTCTGAAGACCAACTCCTAAAGAGGACTCCAGAGGACCAACTCTGAAGACCAACTCCTAAAGAGGACTCCAGAGGACCAACTCTGAAGACCAACTCCTAAAGAGGACTCCAGAGGACCAACTCTGAAGACCAACTCCTAAAGAGGACTCCAGAGGACCAACTCTGAAGACCAACTCCTAAAGAGGACTCCAGAGGACCAACTCTGAAGACCAACTCCTAAAGAGGACTCCAGAGGACCAACTCTGAAGACCAACTCCTAAAGAGGACTCCAGAGGACCAACTCTGAAGACCAACTCCTAAAGAGGACTCCAGAGGACCAACTCTGAAGACCAACTCCTAAAGAGGACTCCAGAGGACCAACTCTGAAGACCAACTCCTAAAGAGGACTCCAGAGGACCAACTCTGAAGACCAACTCCTAAAGAGGACTCCAGAGGACCAACTCTGAAGACCGACTCCTAAAGAGGACTCCAGAGGACCAACTCTGAAGACCAACTCCTAAAGAGGACTCCAGAGGACCAACTCTGAAGACCAACTCCTAAAGAGGACTCCAGAGGACCAACTCTGAAGACCAACTCCTAAAGAGGACTCCAGAGGACCAACTCTGAAGACCAACTCCTAAAGAGGACTCCAGAGGACCAACTCTGAAGACCAACTCCTAAAGAGGACTCCAGAGGACCAACTCTGAAGACCAACTCCTAAAGAGGACTCCAGAGGACCAACTCTGAAGACCAACTCCTAAAGAGGACTCCAGAGGACCAACTCTGAAGACCAACTCCTAAAGAGGACTCCAGAGGACCAACTCTGAAGACCAACTCCTAAAGAGGACTCCAGAGGACCAACTCTGAAGACCAACTCCTAAAGAGGACTCCAGAGGACCAACTCTGAAGACCGACTCCTAAAGAGGACTCCAGAGGACCAACTCTGAAGACCAACTCCTAAAGAGGACTCCAGAGGACCAACTCTGAAGACCAACTCCTAAAGAGGACTCCAGAGGACCAACTCTGAAGACCAACTCCTAAAGAGGACTCCAGAGGACCAACTCTGAAGACCAACTCCTAAAGAGGACTCCAGAGGACCAACTCTGAAGACCAACTCCTAAAGAGGACTCCAGAGGACCAACTCTGAAGACCAACTCCTAAAGAGGACTCCAGAGGACCAACTCTGAAGACCAACTCCTAAAGAGGACTCCAGAGGACCAACTCTGAAGACCAACTCCTAAAGAGGACTCCAGAGGACCAACTCTGAAGACCAACTCCTAAAGAGGACTCCAGAGGACCAACTCTGAAGACCAACTCCTAAAGAGGACTCCAGAGGACCAACTCTGAAGACCAACTCCTAAAGAGGACTCCAGAGGACCAACTCTGAAGACCAACTCCTAAAGAGGACTCCAGAGGACCAACTCTGAAGACCAACTCCTAAAGAGGACTCCAGAGGACCAACTCTGAAGACCAACTCCTAAAGAGGACTCCAGAGGACCAACTCTGAAGACCAACTCCTAAAGAGGACTCCAGAGGACCAACTCTGAAGACCAACTCCTAAAGAGGACTCCAGAGGACCAACTCTGAAGACCAACTCCTAAAGAGGACTCCAGAGGACCAACTCTGAAGACCAACTCCTAAAGAGGACTCCAGAGGACCAACTCTGAAGACCAACTCCTAAAGAGGACTCCAGAGGACCAACTCTGAAGACCAACTCCTAAAGAGGACTCCAGAGGACCAACTCTGAAGACCAACTCCTAAAGAGGACTCCAGAGGACCAACTCTGAAGACCAACTCCTAAAGAGGACTCCAGAGGACCAACTCTGAAGACCGACTCCTAAAGAGGACTCCAGAGGACCAACTCTGAAGACCAACTCCTAAAGAGGACTCCAGAGGACCAACTCTGAAGACCAACTCCTAAAGAGGACTCCAGAGGACCAACTCTGAAGACCAACTCCTAAAGAGGACTCCAGAGGACCAACTCTGAAGACCAACTCCTAAAGAGGACTCCAGAGGACCAACTCTGAAGACCAACTCCTAAAGAGGACTCCAGAGGACCAACTCTGAAGACCGACTCCTAAAGAGGACTCCAGAGGACCAACTCTGAAGACCAACTCCTAAAGAGGACTCCAGAGGACCAACTCTGAAGACCAACTCCTAAAGAGGACTCCAGAGGACCAACTCTGAAGACCAACTCCTAAAGAGGACTCCAGAGGACCAACTCTGAAGACCGACTCCTAAAGAGGACTCCAGAGGACCAACTCTGAAGACCAACTCCTAAAGAGGACTCCAGAGGACCAACTCTGAAGACCAACTCCTAAAGAGGACTCCAGAGGACCAACTCTGAAGACCAACTCCTAAAGAGGACTCCAGAGGACCAACTCTGAAGACCAACTCCTAAAGAGGACTCCAGAGGACCAACTCTGAAGACCAACTCCTAAAGAGGACTCCAGAGGACCAACTCTGAAGACCAACTCCTAAAGAGGACTCCAGAGGACCAACTCTGAAGACCAACTCCTAAAGAGGACTCCAGAGGACCAACTCTGAAGACCAACTCCTAAAGAGGACTCCAGAGGACCAACTCTGAAGACCAACTCCTAAAGAGGACTCCAGAGGACCAACTCTGAAGACCAACTCCTAAAGAGGACTCCAGAGGACCAACTCTGAAGACCAACTCCTAAAGAGGACTCCAGAGGACCAACTCTGAAGACCAACTCCTAAAGAGGACTCCAGAGGACCAACTCTGAAGACCAACTCCTAAAGAGGACTCCAGAGGACCAACTCTGAAGACCAACTCCTAAAGAGGACTCCAGAGGACCAACTCTGAAGACCAACTCCTAAAGAGGACTCCAGAGGACCAACTCTGAAGACCAACTCCTAAAGAGGACTCCAGAGGACCAACTCTGAAGACCAACTCCTAAAGAGGACTCCAGAGGACCAACTCTGAAGACCAACTCCTAAAGAGGACTCCAGAGGACCAACTCTGAAGACCGACTCCTAAAGAGGACTCCAGAGGACCAACTCTGAAGACCAACTCCTAAAGAGGACTCCAGAGGACCAACTCTGAAGACCAACTCCTAAAGAGGACTCCAGAGGACCAACTCTGAAGACCAACTCCTAAAGAGGACTCCAGAGGACCAACTCTGAAGACCAACTCCTAAAGAGGACTCCAGAGGACCAACTCTGAAGACCAACTCCTAAAGAGGACTCCAGAGGACCAACTCTGAAGACCAACTCCTAAAGAGGACTCCAGAGGACCAACTCTGAAGACCAACTCCTAAAGAGGACTCCAGAGGACCAACTCTGAAGACCAACTCCTAAAGAGGACTCCAGAGGACCAACTCTGAAGACCAACTCCTAAAGAGGACTCCAGAGGACCAACTCTGAAGACCAACTCCTAAAGAGGACTCCAGAGGACCAACTCTGAAGACCAACTCCTAAAGAGGACTCCAGAGGACCAACTCTGAAGACCAACTCCTAAAGAGGACTCCAGAGGACCAACTCTGAAGACCAACTCCTAAAGAGGACTCCAGAGGACCAACTCTGAAGACCGACTCCTAAAGAGGACTCCAGAGGACCAACTCTGAAGACCAACTCCTAAAGAGGACTCCAGAGGACCAACTCTGAAGACCGACTCCTAAAAATGACTCCAGAGGACCAACTCTGAAGACCGACTCCTAAAGAGGACTCCAGAGGACCAACTCTGGAGACCAACTCCTCTCCAGTGTCCCTCCCTCATTGACTGCTGGAGACAGGCACCAGCTCCCTGCAACCCAAAAAGGAGAAGTGGATAAAGAAAAGAGATGAATAGTTCCTGCTACGAAGCAAAATATATTCTGGAGTTTTAATTAAAGAACTAATTTCACAACAAGTTTGTATTTTTTCTTTCTTTTCACATTTTTGTTTTGTTTTTCTGTTTTACATTTACAACTAAAACCTGCTGACTTTAATAAAATATATGTAATTTTTGTATGTTTGACTTTTTTAAATGGAACACTTGGAGGCTCTGTACCAATCAGAAACTTGAAGGAATCCTTCAGTGACGGCATACAAAATGAATTTAATAGACTTTCTTTTTTAGTCAGGCACTTTTAACAAAGCAGAACCAGAAAATGATGAAGGAGGACCTCAGCTGAGATGAAGCATGTTTCCATCATAACAAATCTGTTGTTAATAATCATCTTCTTCAAAAGAAAGATTTAAATGATGGTCCTTGTCATTTTATGTGTATGAATCTGGATTCAACACATTCAGAGAGGTGGAGCCCAGATGGGTCTTCCTTTTCAGGCACATGAATCAGCAGACAGAACTCGTAAATCAGCAGAACAGAAACACGGAAATCCAATAAAAGTTAGCTGCATTTGAATAGCCATCAAACTAATTTTAGTGTTTCAAATCAAAGTTGGGTTATTATTTGACACTTGGTGTCAATCAGTTTCATTCATTCATTCAAACCTTTTTTTATACAGATAAATCACATTGAGCCTCGAAGACTCTTTTACAAGTGATACCGGTTTAGTCAGACAAAAAAGTTGTGAAAGTAACAACATGCAACAATTATTATTCCGATCCCCAAGAAATCAAGTCCATCTGAGAATAATGACTATAGACCAGTGGCACTAACATCAATAGTTATGAAGTGTTTTGAGAAATATGTTGCGTCCCTGTTGAAATCAGAGATAAACCCTGGTCTTGATCCTTTCCAGTTTGCTTACAGACAGAGACGGGGTACAGATGATGCTATTAATGGCATCACACACCTAACTCTTAAACATCTTGAAAACCCAAAGGCCTACGCCCGTCTTCTGTTTATAGATTTTAGCTCTGCTTTTAATACCGTACAGCCTCACCTGCTTATTAAGAAATTACAGCAGATGAATCTTAACCCTCTTCTTATTAAATGGTTTTATTCTTTTTTAACAAAAAGATCACAGCTTGTTAGAGTCAATAAAACCTTATCAGAGCCAAGGTCCATCAGCACTGGGGTTCCCCAGGGCTGCGTTACCTCTCCTGTCCTCTTCACCATTTACACAAATGATTGCATCAGCAGCTGCCCCGGGAATTATGTTTTTAAATTCTCTGATGACACTGCTATTCTCAGCTTGCTGCATGAGGATATGGACTCCTCATCATATTTTAATGAGGTTCAATCATTTGTTCAATGGTGTGATGACCACCACCTTATTATTAATGCCAGGAAAACAGAAGAGATGCTGATTGACCCCAAGTCTTTGGGTGATAATCTCCCACTTTTTATTCACAACCAGAAAATAAACCAGGTCTGTTCTTACAGATATCTGGGTGTCCACCTAGATAATCTGTTCAAGTGGGAAATTCATGTTAACATGTTGTGCTCCCGTCTACAGCAGAGACTGTACTTTTTACGCAGACTCAGAGTCTTTGGGGTTAACAAGAAGCTCATGTTTTTATTCTATCAGGCCGTACTGGAAAGCATCATTAGGTTTGGGATGTCAGCGTGGTATGGCAATCTTTCTGTGCAACTTAAATCTAAACTTCATCGTATGGTACAAACTGCAATGAAGGTGATAGGAAGAACTGATAACTTCTCCCTGCAGTCTATCTATGATGAGTCTGTCCTCAGACTAGCACGGAGGGTACTGTCTGACCCCGCTCACATCCTGAACTCACAATACGAACTGTTACCATCTGGCAAACGGTTTAGAGTCCCTGCTTTTAGACTTAACCGATTTAAAAATTCTTTTATCCCCACATCGATCAGATTGTTAAATAAAGTAGGTATATAGTAAGTTTTCCATGATGCTGCTGATGCTCTGGTCTGATTGTTGTTTCATTTACTGCTGGATGTATGTGGGAATGTGCAATATGTGTTTTTATTGAGCATTGAATTGTCTTATTGAGCAATGTGTGTTTTTAAAAGCAATGTGTTTTTAACTGAGCAATAGGTTTTTATTTTATATGCTTTTAAATTTGTATTGTGTTCATGTGACTGTATTGTTGGTAGAAGTGTTGTTTAGCGTACGATGTCCAAGACAAATTTCCCCTTGGGGACAATAAAGTATATATCTATCTATCTATCTATGCAGGATTTGAGAAAAAACAACAACAACAACTGACAGTCTCTCTCTCAATGACCAGTGGGAGATGGCATGAAATTTAAAAAAAACACGCCGTTCACATGCAAGCACATGGTGACACAGACATTCTGCAGAAGAGGGGGAGACAACAAGGGTAGTGAGTGTGTCCAAAGACGATCCCAGAGGTACTGTAGGAGCTCTGATAAGAATGGAATAATCAGCCAGTTCCCTCTGGTCAGATCCATAAACATTCTCGGGTGGGTGCTGAGGATGGCCAAGGACAGTGCCAGTGAGAAACCAAGAGTCCTGAAATGATGACATAATATTTATTCAGTTTCCCCTGATAGGTCTGTGGAATTCCTCGATGGGAGAGGAGGGGGCAGAGCATCAGATTTACAGAGCCTCCAGGCGAACTGAGACAAGGTGGCCTGCCAAGGCCAGCTGAGGGAGACAAATTCAGATAAACAACATTTGTTTTGGAGACAGGCAGAACTTTACAGAATTTTATCTGCCTTGAGTCTTTGCTGTCTCAGGTAGATTCTGAAAAGTCCAGATTAAATGGACACACCACTGATACGTGCCTGACAGTATTCCCTGAGATCTGATCCATCCTGCCAGCAAGTCCTAGGGCCTGCAAATGGCCTGAAATTCTCACAAATCACATCCAATTTGTGATCCAGTTGGCTAAACAATTGAGTCTGGGTGCTCGAGACATGGAGCAAACCTTCACATAAGGTGGGTATCCTGACCAGGGCCAAATTAGCTGCAGCCAACTTCTTTGTATGTCGATAAACCAGGAACCAGTCAATTCCAAAAAGCAGGAAACCTGTTATTATAAATACAATTGTACATGCATTTTCAACATTCTCGATCGACAGCAGAGATAGACACATCACATTCCACTTCTCCCAGCAAAACAAAGCAGAGAGGAGAGTAGGGGAAGAGGCATCGGTCCTTGACAAGAGCAAGTAGTGAAGTGACAGTTATATATTGAAATAAAACTGCAATGCACTTTGTTTTTCAACATTTTCAGAGCTTTGCAGCTGAAAACTTTCAGACTCTAAACCTTGTGGACTCAGTCTGAGTGTTGAAGACCATAAACCACTGTTTAATGAACTTTGACCCCTCAGGCAGCCAGAAACCTTCATGTCACTGTAACCAGTGTCTTCACATGAGCTCAGCAGGACCTTAGAAAAGCCATCATCATGATCATCAATGAAAAAGTGATCTGAAGCATGAACTCTGCAGATAAACAATGTTGTTCTATGGATATGAGCTCATCTGTGATGAACACACAAACAGAGGACATGAGTTCTGTGAACAGGAGCCTGTCCCAGGTGGACAGATATTCTGTGGATGTGAGTTTGTAGACAGATAAACAGAGGACAGGAATTCTGAGGATACAAGCTAATTTCTGACAGACAAAAAGAAAGAAAGACAGGACACAAATTTGGTGGACATGAGTTCATCTCAGATGGACAGAAAACATAAATATGGGTGTTTAGTGGACACAAGCTGGTTTCATAAAGACAAAGGATGCAAGTCATGAGCTTGACTCATATTATTGGTATCAATCAAGCATTTTAAAGGTGGGTTGGGGGTTCTGAGAGACAATCAAGATGTAGACTGACACTGTCTGAATGTCCAGGTGGGGTTCCTATGGTCCATGTGTAGTTTATATGGGTCAGGTGTAGTTTATATGGTCCAGGTGTAGTTTATATGGTCCAGGTGTAGTTTATATGGGTCAGGTGTAGTTTCTATGGGTCAGGTGTAGTTTCTATGGGTCAGGTGTAGTTTCTATGGTCCAGGTGTAGTTTCTATGGTCCAGGTGTAGTTTCTATGGTCCAGGTGTAGTTTCTATGGTCCAGGTGTAGTTTCTATGGTCCAGGTGTAGTTTCTATGGGCCAGGTGTAGTTTCTATGGTCCAGGTGTAGTTTCTATGGTCCAGGTGTAGTTTCTATGGTCCAGGTGTAGTTTCTATGGGCCAGGTGTAGTTTCTATGGTCCAGGTGTAGTTTCTATGGTCCAGGTGTAGTTTCTATGGGTCAGGTGTAGTTTCTATGGTCCAGGTGTAGTTTCTATGGTCCAGGTGTAGTTTCTATGGTCCAGGTGTAGTTTCTATGGGTCAGGTGTAGTTTCTATGGTCCAGGTGTAGTTTCTATGGTCCAGGTGTAGTTTCTATGGTCCAGGTGTAGTTTCTATGGTCCAGGTGTAGTTTCTATGGTCCAGGTGTAGTTTCTATGGTCCAGGTGTAGTTTCTATGGTCCAGGTGTAGTTTCTATGGTCCAGGTGTAGTTTCTATGGTCCAGGTGTAGTTTCTATGGTCCAGGTGTAGTTTCTATGGTCCAGGTGTAGTTTCTATGGTCCAGGTGTAGTTTCTATGGTCCAGGTGTAGTTTCTATGGTCCAGGTGTAGTTTCTATGGGCCAGGTGTAGTTTCTATGGTCCAGGTGTAGTTTCTATGGTCCAGGTGTAGTTTCTATGGTCCAGGTGTAGTTTCTATGGTCCAGGTGTAGTTTCTATGGTCCAGGTGTAGTTTCTATGGGTCAGGTGTAGTTTCTATGGGTCAGGTGTAGTTTCTATGGTCCAGGTGTAGTTTCTATGGTCCAGGTGTAGTTTCTATGGGTCAGGTGTAGTTTCTATGGGTCAGGTGTAGTTTCCATGGGTCAGGTGTAGTTTCAATGGGTCAGGTGCAGTTTCTGTGGTCCAGGTGTAGTTTCTATGGTCCAGGTGTAGTTTCTATGGTCCAGCTGTAGTTTCTATGGGTCAGGTGAATTTTCCATGGTCCAGGTGTAGTTTCTATGGGTCAGGTGTAGTTTCTATGGTCCAGGGGTAGTTTCTATGGTCCAGGTGTAGTTTCTATGGGTCAGGTGTAGTTTCTGTGGTCCAGATGTAGTTAATATGGTCCAGGTGTAGTTTCTATGGGTCAGGAGTAGTTTCTATGGGTCAGGTGTAGATTATATTGTCCATGGCTCAGGTGTAGTTTCTATGGGTCAGGTGTAGTTTCTATTGGTCAGGTGTAGTTATGGTCCAGGTGTAGTTTCTATTGTCCGGGTGTATTTTCTATGGGTCAGGTGTAGTTTATATGGGTCAGGTGTAGTTTCTATGGTCCAGGTGTAGTTTCTATGGCCCATGTGTAGTTTCTATGGGTCAGGTGTAGTTTATATGGTTCAGGTGTAGTTTATATGGGTCAGGTGTAGTTTCTATGGTCCAGGTGTAGTTTCTATGCGTCAGGTGTTGTTTCTATGGTCCAGGTGTAGTTTATAGGGGTCAGGTGTAGTTTCTATGATCCAGGTGTAGTTTATATGGGTCAGGTGTATTTTCTATGATCCAGGTGTAGTTTCTATGGGTCAGGTTTCTATGGCCAAGTGTAGTTTCAATGGGTCAGGTGTAATTTCTATGGTCCAGGTGTAGTTTATATGGGTCAGGTGTAATCTCTATGGGTCAGGTGTAGTTTCTATGTGTCAGTTGTAGTTTCTATGGTCCAGGTGTAGTTTCAATGGTTCAGGTGTAGTTTCTATGGGTCAGGTGTAGTTTCTATGGGTCAGGTTTCTATGGTCCAAGTGTAGTTTCTATGGGTCAGGTGTAATTTCTATGGTCAAGGTGTAGTTTCTATGGGTCAGGTGTAATTTCTATTGGTCAGTTGTAGTTTCTATGGGTCAGTTGTAGTTTCTATGGTCCAGGTGTAGTTTCTATGGGTCAGGTGTAATTTCTATGGTCCAGGTGTAGTTTATATGGGTCAGGTGTAATCTCTATGGGTCAGGCGTAGTTTCTATGGGTCAGTTGTAGTTTCTATGGTCCAGGTGTAGTTTCAATTGTTCAGGTGTAGTTTCTATGGGTCAGGTGTAGTTTCTATGGTCCAGGTGTAGTTTCTATGGGTCAGGTGTAATTTCTATGGGTCAGGCGTAGTTTATATGGGTCAGGTGTAATTTCTATGGGTCAGGTGTAGTTTCTATGGGTTAGGTGTAGTTTCTATGGGTCAGGTTTCTATTGTCCAAGTGTAGTTTCTATGGGTCAGGTGTAATTTCTATGGGTCAGGTGTAGTTTCTATGGGTCAGGTGTAGTTTCTATGGTCCAGGTGTAGTTTATATGGGTCAGGTGTAATTTCTATTGGTCAGGTGTAGTTTCTATGGGTCAGGTGTAGTTTCTATGGTCCAGGTGTAGTTTCTATGGGTCAGGTGTAGTTTCTATGGGTCAGGTGTAGTTTCTATGGTCAAGGTGTAGTTTCTATGGTTCAGGTGTAGTTTCTATGGGTCAGGTGTAGTTTTTATGGGTCAGGTGTAGTTTCTATGATCCAGGTGTAGTTTCTATGGTCCAGGTGTAGTTTATATTGTCCATGTGTAATTTATATGGGTCAGGAGAAGTTTCTATGGTCCAGGTGTAGTTTCTATGGGTCAGGTGTAGTTTCTATGGGTCAGGTGTAGTTTCTATGGCACAGGTGTAGTTTCTATGGGTCAGGTGTAGTTTCTATGGTCAGGTGTAGTTTCTATGGTCCAGGTGTAGTTTCTATGGTCCAGGTGTAGTTTCTATGGTCCAGGTGTAGTTTCTATGGGTCAGGTGTAGTTTCTATGGGTCAGGTGTAGTTTCTATGGTCCAGGTGTAGTTTCTATGGTCCAGGTGTAGTTTCTATGGTCCATATTTAATTTATATGGTCCAGGTGTAGTTTCTATGGTCCAGGTGTAGTTTCTATGGTCCATGTGTAGTTTCTATGGGTCAGGTGTAGTTTTCATGGGTCAGGTGTAGTTTCTATGGGTTAGGTGAAGTTTCTAAGGTCCAGGTGTAGTTTCTATGGGTCAGATGTAGTTTCTATAGTCCAGGTGTAGTTTATAATGCACAGGTGTAGTTTGTATGGGTCAGGTGTAGTTTGTATGGGTCAGGCGTAGTTTCTATGGTCCAGGTGTAGTTTCTATGGTCCAGGTGTAGTTTCTATGTGTCAGGTGTAGTTTTTATGGTCCAGGTGTAGTTTCTATGGTCCAGGTGTAGTTTCTATGGGTAGGTGTAGTTTCTATGGGTCAGATGTAGTTTCTATGGTCCAGGTGTAGTTTCTATGGGTCAGGTGTTGTTTCTATGGTCCATGTGTAGTTTCTATGGTCCATGTGTAGTTTCTATGGGTCCGGTGTAGTTTCTATGGGTCAGATGTAGTTTATATGGTCCAGGTGTAGTTTCTATGGCACAGGTGTAGTTTCTATGGCACAGGTGTAGTTTCTATGGGTCAGGTGTAGTTTCTATGTGTCAGATGTAGTTTCTATGTGTCAGGTGTAGTTTCTATGGTCCAGGTGTAGTTTCTATGGGCCAGGTGTAGTTTCTATGGTCCAGGTGTAGTTTCTATGGTCCAGGTGTAGTTTCTATGGTCCAGGTGTAGTTTCTATGGTCCAGGTGTAGTTTCTATGGTCCAGGTGTAGTTTCTATGGTCCAGGTGTAGTTTCTATGGTCCAGGTGTAGTTTCTATGGTCCAGGTGTAGTTTCTATGGTCCAGGTGTAGTTTCTATGGTCCAGGTGTAGTTTCTATGGTCAGGTGTAGTTTCTATGGGTCAGGTGTAGTTTCTATGGTCCAGGTGTAGTTTCTATGGGTCAGGTGTAGTTTATGTGGTCCAGATGTAGTTAATATGGTCCAGGTGTAGTTTCTATGGGTCAGGTGTATGGGGCGGCCGTGGCGTAGTGGTAATGGCAGTCGTCTCCCGATCCGAAAGTTTGCCGTTCGAGTCCCGTTTCCCACGCCATGTGTCGTTGTGTCCTTGGGCAAGACACTTAACCCTGAGATGCTCCCGGTAGGTCTGGAAAAGCACCTTGCATGGTAGTCTGCCGCTACCGGTTTATGAATGTGTGTAGCATTCAATGTGCGTATCACTTTGAGATTTTCAGTAATGAAAAGTGCGTTATAAATTGAATTCATTATTATTATTATATTGTCCATGGCTCAGGTGTAGTTTCTATTGGTCAGGTGTAGTTTCTATGGTCCAGGTGTAGTTTCTATTGTCCAGGTGTATTTTCTATGGGTCAGGTGTAGTTTATATGGTCCAGGTGTAGTTTCTATGGCCCATGTGTAGTTTCTATTGGTCAGGTGTAGTTTCTATGGGTCAGATGTAGTTTCTATGGTCCAGGTGTAGTTTCTATGGTCCAGGTGTAGTTTCTATGGGTCAGGTGTAGTTTCTATGGGTCAGGTGTAGTTTCCATGGGTCAGGTGTAGTTTCAATGGGTCAGGTGCAGTTTCTGTGGTCCAGGTGTAGTTTCTATGGTCCAGGTGTAGTTTCTATGGTCCAGCTGTAGTTTCTATGGGTCAGGTGAATTTTCCATGGTCCAGGTGCAGTTTCTATGGGTCAGGTGTAGTTTCTATGGTCCAGGGGTAGTTTCTATGGTCCAGGTGTAGTTTCTATGGGTCAGGTGTAGTTTCTGTGGTCCAGATGTAGTTAATATGGTCCAGGTGTAGTTTCTATGGTCCAGGTGTAGTTTCTATGGGTCAGGTTTCTATGGCCAAGTGTAGTTTCTATGGGTCAGGTGTAATTTCTATGGTCCAGGTGTAGTTTATATGGGTCAGGTGTAATCTCTATGGGTCAGGTGTAGTTTCTATGTGTCAGTTGTAGTTTCTATGGTCCAGGTGTAGTTTCAATGGTTCAGGTGTAGTTTCTATGGGTCAGGTGCAGTTTCTATGGGTCAGGTTTCTATGGTCCAAGTGTAGTTTCTATGGGTCAGGTGTAATTTCTATGGTCAAGGTGTAGTTTCTATGGGTCAGGTGTAATTTCTATTGGTCAGTTGTAGTTTCTATGGGTCAGTTGTAGTTTCTATGGTCCAGGTGTAGTTTCTATGGGTCAGGTGTAATTTCTATGGTCCAGGTGTAGTTTATATGGGTCAGGTGTAATCTCTATGGGTCAGGCGTAGTTTCTATGGGTCAGTTGTAGTTTCTATGGTCCAGGTGTAGTTTCAATTGTTCAGGTGTAGTTTCTATGGGTCAGGTGTAGTTTCTATGGTCCAGGTGTAGTTTCTATGGGTCAGGTGTAATTTCTATGGGTCAGGCGTAGTTTATATGGGTCAGGTGTAATTTCTATGGGTCAGGTGTAGTTTCTATGGGTTAGGTGTAGTTTCTATGGGTCAGGTTTCTATTGTCCAAGTGTAGTTTCTATGGGTCAGGTGTAATTTCTATGGGTCAGGTGTAGTTTCTATGGGTCAGGTGTAGTTTCTATGGTCCAGGTGTAGTTTATATGGGTCAGGTGTAATTTCTATTGGTCAGGTGTAGTTTCTATGGGTCAGGTGTAGTTTCTATGGTCCAGGTGTAGTTTCTATGGGTCAGGTGTAGTTTCTATGGGTCAGGTGTAGTTTCTATGGTCAAGGTGTAGTTTCTATGGTTCAGGTGTAGTTTCTATGGGTCAGGTGTAGTTTTTATGGGTCAGGTGTAGTTTCTATGATCCAGGTGTAGTTTCTATGGTCCAGGTGTAGTTTATATTGTCCATGTGTATTTATATGGGTCAGGTGAAGTTTCTATGGTCCAGGTGTAGTTTCTATGGGTCAGGTGTAGTTTCTATGGGTCAGGTGTAGTTTCTATGGTCCAGGTGTAGTTTCTATGGTCCAGGTGTAGTTTCTATGGTCCAGGTGTAGTTTCTATGGGTCAGGTGTAGTTTCTATGGTCCAGGTGTAGTTTCTATGGTCCAGGTGTAGTTTCTATGGTCCAGGTGTAGTTTCTATGGGTCAGGTGTAGTTTCTATGGTCCAGGTGTAGTTTCTATGGTCCAGGTGTAGTTTCTATGGTCCATATTTAATTTATATGGTCCAGGTGTAGTTTCTATGGTCCAGGTGTAGTTTCTATGGTCCATGTGTAGTTTCTATGGGTCAGGTGTAGTTTTCATGGGTCAGGTGTAGTTTCTATGGGTTAGGTGAAGTTTCTAAGGTCCAGGTGTAGTTTCTATGGGTCAGATGTAGTTTCTATAGTCCAGGTGTAGTTTATAATGCACAGGTGTAGTTTGTATGGGTCAGGTGTAGTTTGTATGGGTCAGGCGTAGTTTCTATGGTCCAGGTGTAGTTTCTATGGTCCAGGTGTAGTTTCTATGTGTCAGGTGTAGTTTTTATGGTCCAGGTGTAGTTTCTATGGTCCAGGTGTAGTTTCTATGGGTAGGTGTAGTTTCTATGGGTCAGATGTAGTTTCTATGGTCCAGGTGTAGTTTCTATGGGTCAGGTGTTGTTTCTATGGTCCATGTGTAGTTTCTATGGTCCATGTGTAGTTTCTATGGGTCCGGTGTAGTTTCTATGGGTCAGATGTAGTTTATATGGTCCAGGTGTAGTTTCTATGGCACAGGTGTAGTTTCTATGGCACAGGTGTAGTTTCTATGGGTCAGGTGTAGTTTCTATGTGTCAGATGTAGTTTCTATGTGTCAGGTGTAGTTTCTATGGTCCAGGTGTAGTTTCTATGGGTCAGGTGTAGTTTCTATGGTCAAGGTGTAGTTTCTATGGTCCAGGTGTCATTTCTATGGTCCAGGTGTAGTTTCTATGGGTCAGGTGTAGTTTCTATGGGTCAGGTGTAGTTTCTATCAGGTGTAGTTTCTATGGTCCAGGTGTAGTTTCTATGGTCCAGGTGTAGTTTCTATGGTCCAGCTGTAGTTTCTATGGGTCAGGTGAATTTTCTATGGTTCAGGTGTAGTTTCTATGGGTCAGGTGTAGTTTCTATGGTCCAGGTGTAGTTTCTATGGGTCAGGTGTAGTTTATGTGGTCCAGATGTAGTTAATATGGTCCAGGTGTAGTTTCTATGGGTCAGGTGTATGGGGCGGCCGTGGCGTAGTGGTAATGGCAGTCGTCTCCCGATCCGAAAGTTTGCCGTTCGAGTCCCGTTTCCCACGCCATGTGTCGTTGTGTCCTTGGGCAAGACACTTAACCCTGAGATGCTCCCGGTAGGTCTGGAAAAGCACCTTGCATGGTAGTCTGCCGCTACCGGTTTATGAATGTGTGTAGCATTCAATGTGCGTATCACTTTGAGATTTTCAGTAATGAAAAGTGCGTTATAAATTGAATTCATTATTATTATTATATTGTCCATGGCTCAGGTGTAGTTTCTATTGGTCAGGTGTAGTTTCTATGGTCCAGGTGTAGTTTCTATTGTCCAGGTGTATTTTCTATGGGTCAGGTGTAGTTTATATGGTCCAGGTGTAGTTTCTATGGCCCATGTGTAGTTTCTATTGGTCAGGTGTAGTTTCTATGGGTCAGATGTAGTTTCTATGGTCCAGGTGTAGTTTCTATGGTCCAGGTGTAGTTTCTATGGGTCAGGTGTAGTTTCTATGGGTCAGGTGTAGTTTCCATGGGTCAGGTGTAGTTTCAATGGGTCAGGTGCAGTTTCTGTGGTCCAGGTGTAGTTTCTATGGTCCAGGTGTAGTTTCTATGGTCCAGCTGTAGTTTCTATGGGTCAGGTGAATTTTCCATGGTCCAGGTGCAGTTTCTATGGGTCAGGTGTAGTTTCTATGGTCCAGGGGTAGTTTCTATGGTCCAGGTGTAGTTTCTATGGGTCAGGTGTAGTTTCTGTGGTCCAGATGTAGTTAATATGGTCCAGGTGTAGTTTCTATGGGTCAGGAGTAGTTTCTATGGGTCAGGTGTAGATTATATTGTCCATGGCTCAGGTGTATTTTCTATGGGTCAGGTGTAGTTTCTATTGGTCAGGTGTAGTTTATATGGTCCAGGGGCCTCATGTATCAAAAACCTGCGTGGATTTCCTACTGAAAAGTGACGTACGGTGAAATCCAGAAAAGTGTCTACGCACAAAAAGATCCAGATTTATCAAACTGTGCGTACACCTGAATCCACGCACATTCCTTTTGTACATCACAATTGACGTGGAACTGAGCGCACGTGAGACACCTCCCCTGACACGCCTACATTTACATATGTTAAACAGATGCAAATTACTTCCTGCATGTGTGAAGGACATGTTTGTTTGATCCCTGCGCGATCAGAAATCATTTCTAGATTCGGGAAAATAATGAATTCAATATAATATGAGTGAGGACAAACATCCTAAGTAAGAATAGTAATAAAATGTGTTCATCATGCAAAGAACGAGTGATTGTCGGTATTTGTGTGCGCGCGCACCCTGCTGTGGTGCGCGAACCGGCTCATTCATTCATTCTGTGTGGAAATATTAACTTTGCGCACGAGTTTATTACCATTATTACTGTAAACACAGAGGAACTTACTTGGATGTTTGCTAGAACATAGATCTTTGTTTATGTAGATGATGTGAAGAAACGAGTCTGTGCGTCTTGGTGGAGACTTTTCATGACATGATGTTGGAGTCTCCAGACGCAGCGCGCGCCCCGCAGCCCTGTGCGCAGTCTGTCTGTGAAGCTTTTGCTCTCCTACAAGTTATATAAGGTGTACTTTCACGTGTCATTTTGGAGAAATCTACAATAAACGCAGATAATGAAACACCTCCAGCTGCCGTGTCGACACCGGTGAGGGTGCGCGCGCGCTCCAAGCGCGACCACTCAGCCTTTGGAAACATATGGATGAGACCATTCCATTGGACATGATCCGGCTTTGTGTGGACTGGACTGCACAGTCCCGATCGACCTGCAGCTCCCTCTGTGGAACAGTTTGACCGCTGCTTCTGTATGCACGCGTGATGCACGGCTCCCCAGAGCGCAGCAGTAGTGCCAAACTGGAAAATTATTATTTCTGAAAACGGCTGATAAGCCATATCCTAGATCGGAAAACTATATCTGTTTCTAAATAAATGCTCTGCGTGTTACACTATTTATTATAACCTCCAGTAAGGCTGAATGAATCCGTTCCTGTTAAATTTATTTTTGGCACAACGTTGCGCGTCCTTTATTTCACTGCGTCATGTGGATGTAATACTTGTTAATCGTGTGTTTGGAGGGAATATTAATCATTTACACATCTTGAACTGTTAATAATAATAATAATAATAATAATAATAATAATGAATTCAATTTATAACGCACTTTTCATTAATGGAAATCTCAAAGTGCTACAAGGTGCAACATATTTGAATGTCAATAAGACAAATAATAAAACAATTAAAATCAACAACAGTATCAACTCAGATCAAAAGTAGAATCATGAGGAGGAAGAGTATGCTCGGTTGAAAAGAAAGGTCTTCAAGCCGCTCTTAAAGTCAACCACAGACTGTGGGGCTTCAGTTTCTCTGAAACACCTGTAAGTGTCGCCAAAGGAACAAGAACCACAGAAACGTGCGTACGCCTGCTCGGGAGCTTGCGTGGATATGTACCTGGATGCGCATATATTCACGTTCAGTTCAGTTTTGATACATACGGGCTTTTGCGTGGGAAGTGACGTGCGCAATGTTTTTGTGCGCACGCATGGTTGATACATGAGGCCCCAGGTGTAGTTTCTATTGTCCGGGTGTATTTTCTATGGGTCAGGTGTAGTTTATATGGGTCAGGTGTAGTTTCTATGGTCCAGGTGTAGTTTCTATGGCCCATGTGTAGTTTCTATGGGTCAGGTGTAGTTTATATGGTTCAGGTGTAGTTTATATGGGTCAGGTGTAGTTTCTATGGTCCAGGTGTAGTTTCTATGCGTCAGGTGTTGTTTCTATGGTCCAGGTGTAGTTTATAGGGGTCAGGTGTAGTTTCTATGATCCAGGTGTAGTTTATATGGGTCAGGTGTATTTTCTATGATCCAGGTGTAGTTTCTATGGGTCAGGTTTCTATGGTCCAAGTGTAGTTTTTATGGGTCAGGTGTAATTTCTATGGTCCAGGTGTAGTTTATATGGGTCAGGTGTAATCTCTATGGGTCAGGTGTAGTTTCTATGTGTCAGTTGTAGTTTCTATGGTCCAGGTGTAGTTTCAATGGTTCAGGTGTAGTTTCTATGGGTCAGGTGTAGTTTCTATGGGTCAGGTTTCTATGGTCCAAGTGTAGTTTCTATGGGTCAGGTGTAATTTCTATGGTCAAGGTGTAGTTTCTATGGGTCAGGTGTAATTTCTATTGTCAGTTGTAGTTTCTATGGGTCAGTTGTAGTTTCTATGGTCCAGGTGTAGTTTCTATGGGTCAGGTGTAATTTCTATGGTCCAGGTGTAGTTTATATGGGTCAGGTGTAATCTCTATGGGTCAGGCGTAGTTTCTATGGGTCAGTTGTAGTTTCTATGGTCCAGGTGTAGTTTCAATGGTTCAGGTGTAGTTTCTATGGGTCAGGTGTAGTTTCTATGGTCCAGGTGTAGTTTCTATGGGTCAGGTGTAATTTCTATGGGTCAGGCGTAGTTTATATGGGTCAGGTGTAATTTCTATGGGTCAGGTGTAGTTTCTATGGGTCAGGTTTCTATTGTCCAAGTGTAGTTTCTATGGGTCAGGTGTAATTTCTATGGGTCAGGTGTAGTTTCTATGGGTCAGGTGTAGTTTCTATGGTCCAGGTGTAGTTTATATGGGTCAGGTGTAATTTCTATGGGTCAAGTGTAGTTTCTATGGGTCAGGTGTAGTTTCTATGGTCCAGGTGTAGTTTCTATGGGTCAGGTGTAATCTCTATGGGTCAGGTGTAGTTTCTATGGGTCAGGTGTAGTTTCTATGGGTCAGGTGTAGTTTCTATGGTCCAGGTGTAGTTTCTATGGTTCAGGTGTAGTTTCTATGGGTCAGGTGTAGTTTTTATGGGTCAGGTGTAATCTCTATGGGTCAGGTGTAGTTTCTATGTGTCAGTTGTAGTTTCTATGGTCCAGGTGTAGTTTCAATGGTTCAGGTGTAGTTTCTATGGGTCAGGTGTAGTTTCTATGGGTCAGGTTTCTATGGTCCAAGTGTAGTTTCTATGGGTCAGGTGTAGTTTCTATGGGTCAGGTGTAATTTCTATTGGTCAGTTGTAGTTTCTATGGGTCAGTTGTAGTTTCTATGGTCCAGGTGTAGTTTCTATGGGTCAGGTGTAATTTCTATGGTCCAGGTGTAGTTTATATGGGTCAGGTGTAATCTCTATGGGTCAGGCGTAGTTTCTATGGGTCAGTTGTAGTTTCTATGGTCCAGGTGTAGTTTCAATTGTTCAGGTGTAGTTTCTATGGGTCAGGTGTAGTTTCTATGGTCCAGGTGTAGTTTCTATGGGTCAGGTGTAATTTCTATGGGTCAGGCGTAGTTTATATGGGTCAGGTGTAATTTCTATGGGTCAGGTGTAGTTTCTATGGGTTAGGTGTAGTTTCTATGGGTCAGGTTTCTATTGTCCAAGTGTAGTTTCTATGGGTCAGGTGTAATTTCTATGGGTCAGGTGTAGTTTCTATGGGTCAGGTGTAGTTTCTATGGTCCAGGTGTAGTTTATATGGGTCAGGTGTAATTTCTATGGGTCAAGTGTAGTTTCTATGGGTCAGGTGTAGTTTCTATGGTCCAGGTGTAGTTTCTATGGGTCAGGTGTAATCTCTATGGGTCAGGTGTAGTTTCTATGGGTCAGGTGTAGTTTCTATGGGTCAGGTGTAGTTTCTATGGT
The DNA here is from genome assembly GCA_038048925.1 of Garcialebias charrua. Taxonomy (NCBI): domain Eukaryota; kingdom Metazoa; phylum Chordata; class Actinopteri; order Cyprinodontiformes; family Rivulidae; genus Garcialebias; species Garcialebias charrua. The sequence continues at coordinate 26,360 of JBBPBX010038089.1, forward strand.
CCAGGTGTAGTTTCTATGGTTCAGGTGTAGTTTCTATGGGTCAGGTGTAGTTTTTATGGGTCAGGTGTAGTTTCTATGATCCAGGTGTAGTTTCTATGGTCCAGGTGTAGTTTATATTGTCCATGTGTAGTTTATATGGGTCAGGTGAAGTTTCTATGGTCCAGGTGTAGTTTCTATGGGTCAGGTGTAGTTTCTATGGGTCAGGTGTAGTTTCTATGGTCCAGGTGTAGTTTCTATGGTCCAGGTGTAGTTTCTATGGGTCAGGTGTAGTTTCTATGGTCCAGGTGTAGTTTCTATGGTCCAGGTGTAGTTTCTATGGTCCAGGTGTAGTTTCTATGGTCCAGGTGTAGTTTCTATGGGTCAGGTGTAGTTTCTATGGGTCAGGTGTAGTTTCTATGGTCCAGGTGTAGTTTCTATGGTCCAGGTGTAGTTTCTATGGTCCATATTTAATTTATATGGTCCAGGTGTAGTTTCTATGGTCCAGGTGTAGTTTCTATGGTCCATGCTGTAGTTTCTATGGGTCAGGTGTAGTTTTCATGGGTCAGGTGTAGTTTCTATGGGTTAGGTGAAGTTTCTAAGGTCCAGGTGTAGTTTCTATGGGTCAGATGTAGTTTCTATGGGTCAGATGTAGTTTCTATGGTCCAGGTGTAGTTTATATGCACAGGTGTAGTTTGTATGGGTCAGGTGTAGTTTGTATGGGTCAGGCGTAGTTTCTATGGTCCAGGTGTAGTTTCTATGGTCCAGGTGTAGTTTCTATGTGTCAGGTGTAGTTTTTATGGTCCAGGTGTAGTTTCTATGGTCCAGGTGTAGTTTCTATGGGTAGGTGTAGTTTCTATGGGTCAGATGTAGTTTCTATGGTCCAGGTGTAGTTTCTATGGGTCAGGTGTTGTTTCTATGGTCCATGTGTAGTTTCTATGGTCCATGTGTAGTTTCTATGGGTCCGGTGTAGTTTCTATGGGTCAGATGTAGTTTATATGGTCCAGGTGTAGTTTCTATGGCACAGGTGTAGTTTCTATGGCACAGGTGTAGTTTCTATGGGTCAGGTGTAGTTTCTATGTGTCAGATGTAGTTTCTATGTGTCAGGTGTAGTTTCTATGGTCCAGGTGTAGTTTCTATGGGTCAGGTGTAGTTTCTATGGTCAAGGTGTAGTTTCTATGGTCCAGGTGTCATTTCTATGGTCCAGGTGTAGTTTCTATGGGTCAGGTGTAGTTTCTATGGGTCAGGTGTAGTTTCTATGGGCCAGGTGTAGTTTCTATGGGTCAGGTGTAGTTTCTATGGTCCAGGTGTAGTTTCTATGGTCCAGGTGTAGTTTCTATGGTCCAGCTGTAGTTTCTATGGGTCAGGTGAATTTTCTATGGTTCAGGTGTAGTTTCTATGGGTCAGGTGTAGTTTCTATGGTCCAGGTGTAGTTTCTATGGGTCAGGTGTAGTTTATGTGGTCCAGATGTAGTTAATATGGTCCAGGTGTAGTTTCTATGGGTCAGGTGTATGGGGCGGCCGTGGCGTAGTGGTAATGGCAGTCGTCTCCCGATCCGAAAGTTTGCCGTTCGAGTCCCGTTTCCCACGCCATGTGTCGTTGTGTCCTTGGGCAAGACACTTAACCCTGAGATGCTCCCGGTAGGTCTGGAAAAGCACCTTGCATGGTAGTCTGCCGCTACCGGTTTATGAATGTGTGTAGCATTCAATGTGCGTATCACTTTGAGATTTTCAGTAATGAAAAGTGCGTTATAAATTGAATTCATTATTATTATTATATTGTCCATGGCTCAGGTGTAGTTTCTATTGGTCAGGTGTAGTTTCTATGGTCCAGGTGTAGTTTCTATTGTCCAGGTGTATTTTCTATGGGTCAGGTGTAGTTTATATGGTCCAGGTGTAGTTTCTATGGCCCATGTGTAGTTTCTATTGGTCAGGTGTAGTTTCTATGGGTCAGATGTAGTTTCTATGGTCCAGGTGTAGTTTCTATGGTCCAGGTGTAGTTTCTATGGTCCAGGTGTAGTTTCTATGGTCCAGGTGTAGTTTCTATGGTCCAGGTGTAGTTTCTATGGTCCAGGTGTAGTTTCTATGGGTCAGGTGTAGTTTCTATGGTCCAGGTGTAGTTTCTATGGTCCAGGTGTAGTTTCTATGGTCCAGGTGTAGTTTCTATGGGTCCAGGTGTAGTTTCTATGGTCCAGGTGTAGTTTCTATGGTCCAGGTGTAGTTTCTATGGGTCAGGTGTAGTTTCTATGGGTCAGGTGTAGTTTCTATGGTCCAGGTGTAGTTTCTATGGCCCAGGTGTAGTTTCTATGGGTCAGGTGTAGTTTCTATGGGTCAGGTGTAGTTTCTATGGTCCAGGTGTAGTTTCTATGGTCCAGGTGTAGTTTCTATGGGTCAGGTGTAGTTTCTATGGTCCAGGTGTAGTTTCTATGGTCCAGGTGTAGTTTCTATGGTCCAGGTGTAGTTTCTATGGGTCAGGTGTAGTTTCTATGGGTCCAGGTGTAGTTTCTATGGTCCAGGTGTAGTTTCTATGGGCCAGGTGTAGTTTCTATGGGCCAGGTGTAGTTTCTATGGTCCAGGTGTAGTTTCTATGGGCCAGGTGTAGTTTCTATGGTCCAGGTGTAGTTTCTATGGTCCAGGTGTAGTTTCTATGGTCCAGGTGTAGTTTCTATGGGTCAGGTGTAGTTTCTATGGGTCAGGTGTAGTTTCTATGGTCCAGGTGTAGTTTCTATGGTCCAGGTGTAGTTTCTATGGTCCAGGTGTAGTTTCTATGGGTCAGGTGAATTTTCTATGGTCCAGGTGTAGTTTCTATGGGTCAGGTGTAGTTTCTATGGTCCAGGTGTATTTTCTATGGTCCAGGTGTAGTTTCTATGGTCCAGGTGTAGTTTCTATGGGTCAGGTGTAGTTTCTGTGGTCCAGATGTAGTTAATATGGTACAGGTGTAGTTTCTATGGGTCAGGTGTATGGGGCGGCCGTGGCGTAGTGGTAATGGCAGTCGTCTCCCGATCCGAAAGTTGGCCGTTCGAGTCCCGTTTCCCACGCCATGTGTCGTTGTGTCCTTGGGCAAGACACTTAACCCTGAGATGCTCCCGGTAGGTCTGGAAAAGCACCTTGCATGGTAGTCTGCCGCTACCGGTTTATGAATGTGTGTAGCATTCAATGTGTGTATCACTTTGAGATTTTCAGTAATGAAAAGTGCGTTATAAATTGAATTAATTATTATTATTATTATTATTATTATTATTATTATTATTATTATTATTATTATTATTATTATTATTATTATTATTATTATTATATTGTCATGTCAGGTGTAGTTTCTATTGGTCAGGTGTAGTTTCTATTGTCCAGGTGTATTTTCTATGGGTCAGGTGTAGTTTATATGGTCCAGGTGTAGTTTCTATGGCCCATATGTAGTTTCTATTGGTCAGGTGTAGTTTATATGGTCCAGGTGTAGTTTATAGGGGTCAGGTGTAGTTTCTATGGGTCAGGTGTAGTTTCTATGGTACAGTTGTAGTTTCTATGGGTCAGGTGTAGTTTCTATGGTCCAGGTGTAGTTTCTATGGACCAGGTGAAGTTTCTATGATCCAGGTGTAGTTTATAGGGGTCAGGTGTAGTTTCTATGGTCCAGGTGTAGTTTCTATGGTCCAGGTGTAGTTTATATGGGTTAGGTGTAGTTTCTATGGGTCAGGTGTAGTTTATATGGTCCAGGTGTAGTTTATAGGGGTCAGGTGTAATTTTTATTGGTCAGGTGTAGTTTCTATGGGTCAGGTGTAGTTTCTATGGTCCAGGTGTAGTTTATATGGGTCAGGTGTAGTTTCTATGGTGCAGGTACAGTTGCTGTGGGAAGAAATACAAAGAATAGTATGTTAATCATATAATAATTGCAAACATGAAAAGTAGAGGGAACAGAGACAGAAGCAAAGATAAACAAATGTAATCAGTTTGTCCTCCAGCAGTGTAAGCCTATAGCAGCATAACTACGGGATAGCTATGGAAACTCAAGCCAACCCTAAAGGCTCCCACATACTGGGGTGTACTTCATTCCGCAGAGGTATGTGTGTACTCGAGGTGGACTCAACGTCAGCAAGACATGTCTGCGCAAAGATATTTTTTCACGGCCACGTACTTGTACTTGGTGTTGCACAAAAAACTTCTCAGCGATGGACTGTGTTGTTTGTGACACCAATGTATAAAATTCACCTTCTTCATCCCTGATCTGGTTCAATGGCCTTTTCTTTGTTCTT
>JBBPBX010038090.1:2743-30578 GCA_038048925.1 Garcialebias charrua
CTGTAGCAATGTTAGATTTTGGCATGACAAACCAATTTTTGATAGGGACCTTTCTTTTGCAAAGATGAAGCCACACACCAAAATGGAAGTTGGTACCTCACCTATTTTTCGAGCTATCAAGCTCTCAAATGTCACAACAGAGCTATATACCCAGATAGACTGGACTGAGGACAAGAGTCTCAAAAACCTTTATAAGGAAATAAAGTGATTTATTTACAGTGTAAATAAGCAGTCACTCTGTACATGATGGATACCCTGGGAACCCTGGAAGGGAAGGAGAGGGGTCAGGGACTTGAGAGGAGTAGATATTGCAGCTTGGAGTTTATCTTACAGGGTGTCTGTCAGTTGGAGGGCTGCGTAATCCAGATCCAGGAGGTCCAACTGAGAGGAGTTTAGGCATGATGTGGAGGCAAGTGGTAGGAAGGTGGAGGAGCAGTTTAGGAAGATCCACAAGGAGAACTTAAGACTTACAGATAGGTGCAGGAGTTGAAGTTTTAAGCAGTCAGTTCAGCCCAGGATAGGAGGCACAGGAACCTGGTTCTAGGAAAATGCGAGGAGAACAGTGGTTCCCAAAGATGTTTCATGACCCACATTGAGTCCAATCTTGGTGCTTCACCGAGCCCATAGTGGACTGTTTCTCTATACAACCTTTAATGAGCTTAGCTAGTGATGTGTCCTTCCGTGTGGAGGCTTCGAAGCGTGTGTCAAGTAATTCAGGAGGATTTATACGGTGCATGTATTGAGGCGTGTATTGATGACGCATGTAGTGACATTCGAAGCCTCGCCAGCGGGCCGTACCACGTGACCGATTCAGGAACTGGTTCGTTTGTATAGTGACGATTCAAAATATAAGAGGCAGACAGAAAAACACATCATCACCATCATCATAAATACAGATTAAGATCATTTGCAGATCAAATATAGACTTTATTTGAGGTCCTCAAACATGATTTTTCTTTTATTCAATTTAAAGCTTCGCAAACCAGTTATGTTATTAGAATCCATCTACCAGTTTTACATTTACAGTCCACTTGATGGCGCAGTAGAGCAAATGAAGCACCATGGCACATCGGATCTTGAGTCAAACTCAAGGATTATTGAACATGCATCAGGGTATTGAGCCAGATTATTTAATGGAAAGCCTCTGTGCTTCATGAAGCTTCATCTCACCATCACTAAGCTTAGCAGTGGATTTTCAGAGAAGCAATATCTGGGCTCACAGATATTTGAAAGTCTAACTACTTTGGGTCAGAAGGGGAAACATTAAACCACTGGTCTAGAGGATTACACAAGGAAGCTGCAAGCATGAGTATCATAAGATAAGTAACGGTCCAGCAAAGAAGGAAGCACTTCTGCAGCCTCTTATAGTCCTGGTGGTAATTAATGGGATGACTATCAGCTGTAGATTATTGGCACCTCCTCTGGAGCCAGGAACCTGTGGAAAGAACTGGAAACCCTACAACAAGCTCACCAACAGATGGACAGTCGGACAAATGGAGAGACAGATGGATGGAGAGCATTTCCAATTCCCCTCTTCACTCTATGACAGACAAAAATAATTTATAGTGTAAGAAGAATATTATGGCTTGACTTAATCATTTTTTATTTAAAAAATGGTCCTACATTCATTTTTGTCTTGAACTATTTTGCTTATTCATTTAACGATCCATCGTCAGGCTGATGGTCCTCCTTGATCATGTGAGCAGCTGGTTTCGGCTGTCATCAGCCAACTGGTTGATCCACTGTGAGAGGGTGCTATTTATAAGACTGAGCCGAATACAGCATCTCAGACTGAAGAAGTCTTTCGGACGAAAGACGAAAGGTTTCTACAGTTTTTTTGTTTTGTTTTGTTTTTTGAATGTCCAGAGGACCAGACTTAGCTTTTTTTGATTATTCATTTAGGTTTCTCGCAAAATGGACTGAGTGAAAATGACGTGCACATTTCACATGAACATAAAGTTGTCTCATTTTAAAACCACAGATGCAATAAACAACTCCATTTGTTAAAGGGAGACACTTTTGACAAACAACAAACCTGTACACCGACTCAGTAGAAGTCCTGTTAATCATTATATTTACAGCTACTGTTAATGTTTTTAATCTTCTCTACTATTTTTATGCTGATAATGTTTTGTATTGTTTATAGCCACATCTTTCATGGTATCATGCTCTACTAATATAATATGAGGTTAGCAACTAAATCTCTAAATAGCTTTACGGTTCTGTAGGGCATAGCTTTGATCTTCCAGTGGATTTGCCATGGCTGCATCTGTTTTAGATGGCATGCTGAAGGTCTGGTTATCTCATTTTCCATGTTGAAATTTTCCTCATTTCTAAGAAAAAAGAGCTGTTGCAGCAGGACACGCTGGATTGCTGTTGCAAGCCCGTACTAGTCAACACACAACATGATACAGGATGAACTCAAAGAAGTACACAAGATCGTCACAATTCTAACACAAAGATAGTTCATCCTCTCTCACACAGCCTTTGTCACTGAAGTATGACTTTAGGCCCCAGGTAAAAAAAAAAATCACAACTTCCAAAGACATGCAGGTACAGAATGATAATTTAAAACCATACTTCTCTTGTTTTTAAGTTTCACTTCACATTTTACAATCATTATAAAATGCCATATAAATGTATAATATAAATCAGAATAATTTTATTCACCCCAACGCAATATGCTACAACTGAACATGTAACCACAAAGAAATAAAGAGCCATATAAATAGAACTGCTTAAAATAGGTCATGTAAACACAGAAATGACAAAAATAAAATTAAAATACTAAGACAGTAAAATAGGTTTTGTACAAGAGTGAGTTTTGCTGAATAAGACAGTATTTTTTTATTACAATTAATGCAAGCAACAATAAAAGTTAGTTAATAATGCTTTGTGCAGATTAATCCTCCTGAAAGTACTCCTTACTTCTGCTGCGGTCACACTGAGATGCTCTTTATCTGGTGGTGAGGTGAGTCTGGTGCTGGGTGATCTGTTTGGGTTTTCAAAGGGTGCACATAACTTGTTGAGGGCATCAGGCAGAGATGGGTCTTTGGAGCATTGTTCGCTCCCGCCTTTATAATCTGTTATGCATTTAATGCCCCTCCACATGCTCCGTGGGTCTTGTTAAATGAATTGACCCTCGATCCTCTGTGCATATGTGGCCTTGGCCCTCTTAATGCTAGCAACCAGCTCTTTCCTTGTCCTTCTAAGCTCCTCTGAGTTTCCAGACCCGAAGGCAGTGTTCCTGGCTGCCAGCAGGGTGCAAACCTCTGCATTCAGCCAATTTTTTCTGTTGGGGTAGCTTTTAACATATCTTGTGGTGGAGACGGTGTCAGTACATGTAATAATGTACCCCAGTACTGAGGATGTGTATTGGTCAAGATCAAGTGATCCTCCATTTTCAGCAGCTTCTCTGAAAACCTGCCAATCTGTTTGTTCAAAACAATCAAACAATTAAAGCCTGGGCAACATTCTCTTTATCAGCCACTGTATCCAGAGTATCCAGTTTTACACCAACTACAGCGCCAACATTTTGGATTAGTTTGTTGAATCTACTCTGGTAAGTATACATTCATTCTTCCCTCCTCCCACCATAGTGAGGCCTATGAGTCAAATAATACAAGAGATAAGGAATAGGTCTACCTGCATACTAGACAGTTTACATCCCAATAGAGCTGGCTGATGAGCCATACATGGAAATTAAATGATCAAACCTAAACAGTTTTTCTAAAACTTATTTGTGAGCTGCTGCAAATAGGTTATTGGAGGTCTTATAAAAATAAATAAGTACCTTCAATCGCATTAGAAAATGCTACACAATAATTACGTTTTCCTCGTGTTCATATTTACTGGTAGTCTTCTTATGCAATGCAGTGATTTAACATTGGTCACACCAAGCATGGCAAGACATTCCTTCAACTTAAAGTATTTTAGGAGCAGAAAAACATTTTATTTTTCCAATACTAGTTAATATTTCTTGCTCTAATTAAAATTAAAAATAAAAACATATGCAAATGAGCACATTTTCACCCCCCCCCCCCTTTTTTTTTTCTTTTTTTGCCAATATGTACATATCCTATGATTTGTTTGACATCTGATGGAGAAGTGCTGGCAGGTCTCAACAAAAAAATAGACAAAAAAAAAAAGAAGAACGACCAAACACTCAGTGTATTTCATGTTTGACGTGACATTAACCACCAAAAGTGATTTAATTCCCTAATTCTTCCACTTCCTGAATTTATGAGCCAGCAAGACATTTTAGCAGGCACTGATGAATCTCTCCCACACTTTTTTCCCACCCTGAGGACATGGTGGTCACATAAAAACTGAAACTGAAGTCAAGAGAAAAAAATAAAAGGCAGTGAAAAGTGGTAGCAAAATAGTGTTGCCTCTTTGTGACAGGGTCACGGTTTGTTGCAAAGCCACCCAGGGTAATAAATTTTGTTTTCAAGAAACCCTTTATTTATTTTTTCTTGTTTCTAAGCCTTGCTCTATTTCATTTTCTTTCTAGCTGTGTCCATCCTCTAAACCCACTTTCCCATCACGAAGTGGTTTGTCTTATCTCAAAGATATCCTCTTCACAAGTAATCTGTCTCTCTACAAGACTTTTTCTTACTCGTATAAACAAGCACACACACAATCCTGCACACACACCCCTCCTGTGCACACGCACACACACAACACAGGTTTGTCTTGCTATCTTTACGTGGACTTTGCATTGACTTCTAGTTATTTTTTATTAATTTCTACAGCCTAACTCTGACCCTTACCCTAAACCTAACCATTACCAGTACATACCTAACCCATCCTCAATTCACGCCTTAGTCCTAAACCTAACCCACCAACGGCCCTTCTTTTTATGGGCCTGGGCTTTGGGTCCCATAAGGAGCAGTTGGTCCTCGCAGTGCAGTATACAGTATGTTGGAATAATGGGCCTTACGTGGTAACACAAAGACACAAGTAAAAATATGTTGGTGATGCTTTTAGCAGCGGGTCATTATCATCAAAACCAGTTAAATATCAGCTAACACATGAATCTCTAAAATGTCCTACATGCTGCTTTCTAAAAGCAATGTTGGTAAATCCCTGCAGCCAGAAGTTTGCAGATTGTTACCATCCATCAAGGAATAATCTCTGTGTCTTTCAGTTAGTGACTCGTACAGCAAACATAAACAAGGCTCGTTTTACAAAACTACAATATAATAGTCTAAAAAAGTTAAGTCTGGTTCAGAGGACCAGGGTTTTTAGATGTTTCTACCTGGATTATTGCGCATGCATCAGGATACAATAATAGTTTTTCATCAAGAATTATTCTCCTCAAGTCATAATTTTTGTTCAACATACAGCAGTTTAATTCTAAGTTGGTAGCTGGAATGTAAAATATTCATGAGGAAAAGTTATAAAGTTGAGAATACTCACATACATTTCAGTTTCATTGATGTTTTAACACATTATGGATATACTTTGTAAAACATTAGGTCAAGGTCAAGTTTTCTTTACTGTCATTCACACCACATGTTGTGGTGGAACAAAATTGTGTACCATACACAGGATCCCATTTTCATCCAACAAAAGTATAAATTGTAAAGAAAACAGTAAAATCTAAGATGTGAACTAAGAAATATGCTAAACTAAGAATACACTAAGCACTATAAAATTAGGTATATCAGTGTGAGTGCAGAGCTTTATTCCTCTCACTGAGGATTGTTTTTTATGGGTTTGACTCTACAGCACGCATTCAGCCTGGGGCACAAAAACACTCCTCGTATCCGTGTGTACAATATGTAAATTTAGGGTCACCTGAGTGGAGCAGTGGCAGACGTGGCCCTGCAGGATCTAATGCAAGTTCACCAGATGTCTGCTTAAAGAGCCCACGGGACAAGTGGGGCTGTCTGCAAGATACAGCCAGAATGACCTCTGAGTCGCCTGTCATTTTATCTCCCTCCACAGGCTCACACATCGCCACTTTCTGCTTTTATAGAGTGCTTCTGCAGTTACACTTTATAGTACATTGTCATCCAGCTGTTTTCTATTTCAAAGGTGCAACACCAACAAAAAAAGAAAATCAACCCGAAAATGTAGGCCAAACCCGGAAATTTGGGGCAGTGTTGTGGCAAAAATCAATTGGCTGCCAAATGGCTGCTGTAGAAGCGTACAGTACATGGGAGGACTTTAACAAGATTTTACCAAGATTAACACTTAAAAACAATTATCTGTTTGCTTAAAATTATAGTAAAGGTGGGTCTTAATCTAACTTTTGCTTAATAAATTCACTTTGACGGTCAAATCAGCTGTACCGTATTCGCCGTTGTAAAATACGCACCGGTGTTTAATACGCTTTGTCCAATTATTAACAATAAAAAAGAAAAAATGTACATAATACGCTTCAGTGTTTAATACGCGTCATCGCCACGCGACGCGTCAGCGCCTCATTTGCCCTGCTTAAAATGGCGGCGACAGAAGCGAGCGAGTACAAAGAACTTCACAAGGAAACACGGTAAAAACAATTATTTCTTTGCGAGAAAAATATATTTCTTAGCTGACTTTATAGCAGACGTGCTCCTGAGCTTAACGAAATGTTCAAATCAGCTGGATTAAAAAAAAAACTTCGCCGAATTTTAGGCAGGCGGCTCGGACCGGACGCTTTGTTTCTTTAAATTTAGCTAAATAAACGCTTAAAAAATATATTTCTTAGCTGACTTTATAGAAGACGTGCTCCTGAGCTTAACGAAATGTTCAAATCAGCTGGATAAAAAAAAAAAACTTCGCCGAATTTTAGGCAGGCGGCTCGGACCGGACGCTTTGTTTCTTTAAATTTAGCTAAATAAACGCTTAAAAAATATATTTCTTACCTGACTATAGCAGACGGGCTCCTGAGCTGAACCAAATGTGAAATCAGCTGGATTTAAAAATCCGCGGTGTGGTTTATGAGTGGTATCTTGCAAACAAAAACAGCGAACCTCACAGCTAAGCTAAATGCAGCTACCGGTACACCCAGAGCAAGGGGCGGGCAGCGACAGAGTCAGTCCGACCAGAGGAGGCTGTTTTCGGACACATGAGCTAGAAACGTCTGGAAGTGGCCCTCCTCTTCCTCTTCGCTCTCTGAGTCCTCTGCTGGCTGCTGCCCACAGCGCCCGTATAGCGGCCGAAACTGGTACTGCACCATTTTTGCCAAAAATGAAAAACGAAGAATCAGAGCGAAAAATGGGTCTAAAAATATGGGAAAAAATCCATAAATAATACTCTTCGGTGTTTAATACGCAGGACATTCAAATGAGCAAAAAAACTGCGTATTATACACCGGCGAATACGGTATTTCAAAAGCAGATACGTGGAAGCGGGCATGCACAGAGGGACGAGTCGCTGTTTATTTCTTTGAAATTTAACACGATAAACACCTAAACACAAGTATTTATTTGCTTGGCTTTATAGTAAATGTGTGTCTCAGTTGAACTTTTACTTAATAAAAGGACTTTAACGGTCAAATCAGCTGTATTTCAAAATTATTCGCTGCCTCAGTGCTCTGGGAGTGCACAGACATGAGGAAAAAATGAAGGAGGAATGCTATGCATTTATTTGAAACTTAACAAGATAAGCACCTAAAACAATTATTTGTTTGCTCAACATTATAGTAAAGGTGTGTCTCAGTTGAACTTAAACTTAATAAATGCACTTAAATGGTCAAATTAGCTGCATTTCCCTGGGCGGCGTAGTGAAATTAAGCTGATTTGACGGTTGCTACACGCATGTAGATGACAGTGAAAGCTATGGCAAGCCAATTGTGTCATTAATAGCCACATTTACCTATTACATGCCACAACAACATGCTATACTACTTTGGTGCCATCTAGCGGCTGAAAATGGTAGTGTTCAATATTTTCAGTAAGAATGATTTAAAACGGTCATATCTCAGCTAAAAATGGTTTATAAATATGAGAAAAAAATCCATAAATATGTCGCTTTGGCGTATAAGTCGCTGAGCATGCAAATTAAGAAAGAAAAACAATGCGACGTATACAGCAAAAAATACGGTACTTGCCAAAAGATCACAACACTGGTAGAATAATACAATAAATTACTGAAGTTAAAAAGGGAAAATTAAAAGTGAAATATAAAGCAATGACCAAACATTTTGAATAAAACATGAAAGAACAAAAACAGCAATGACGAGTCTTACAAAATGCGAGTGCACAAATATTCATTTTTCAATGTCACTAATTATAAAAAATACAAGCAACATTGTGCTTGCATCATAAATCAATGCAAGCACATGTAAAGTACAGTTTGTAAGAAGCCAGAAAGAAAACAAAATGTAGTGAAAAAACAAGAGTCAGAGTGATGAATTGAAAATACGAGAGAACAAAGAAAGAGCGACGGTAATGAGAGGAAAAACAAACGAGTGAGACCACAAGCTACATGCAGCATCCTCTCTCTGTAATGGCAAACTAAACAGATAAGGTCTTGTAACTGAGGCAAATCCTGTTTAATAAATTGCCTAACCTACGAGGAGCACTGTACAATGGCAACTATGCTTTTCACATAAACAAAACACCAGTGGGGAGAAAAAGTAATTAAACAGCCCACATAAACAGACAGAAACCAATTCTTCAAAATAAACAGAGGGAGAATGTCTCCCTGTTTAAAAATGCTGCAGTTCATACTTCATGTCTGTCCAGCTTTATCACACAGTGAGGAGTCAAAGAAAGGAAACTAATTATTAAAATGAAAAATTCTCAGGTCTCCTTGATTAAAAACAAATGACACACTCAAAATACAAAAACATTAGTGAGATCACTTCTTCAGTAATAGCCTACTCTATCTTTAAAAAAAAGTTTGTAAAAAGAAGGAAAAATAGTCTAATGTTCAGTGAAATTCGTAATGCTAGAAATAGCAGGACTATTTTAACCTTTAACCCTCTGTAGTATCTGCTACTTTCTCCTGCTCTCATGTTAGGCTATTGCACAATGAAGCTAGTAATTTTCAAATACTTGATAAGGCAATTATAAAAATTACAGTCATTGCAATCACAGAGGTGTTTTATGGGAACATAGCAATTATCCCCATTAAATTTTGTGAGCGCATAAACGAGGTCAAGAGAGGTTACAGCCACTTTGTACTTGTAATTAACACACAGGACCTTTCATTGTTGCTATAGTGAACAGTTTTCATATATTTTTTAGTTTAAAAACTAATTTCACACTAACAAAACCACTTCTTAAAGCGTGCTTGGAAATAAAATATTATAACCAATATTATTATAGCACTGTAGAAGCTCTTAGGCCTCTTGAAGAGGTCATGAGCTTGAAGTGAAAAGTGCAAACAACTATACAGGAAAAAAAGGTGAGTTGGATGTATTTTACATTTCTTATGCATATATCTTTTTTTCTATAATTGTCAATACTTATGCATAGAAGACTTAGCTCTGTCTTATGCCTTGTGGGATCTAGAAATTGCATTTGATTTAATCGGATAACCTTTTTTTCTTTTCTTCTTTGCATCTTAGGATATAAAAAGACACACAGCATCAGCATTTTTATTGAAATATATGCATCCAAATATTAAAAATGATATTAGGAGAAGATTTGCAAAGAATAATAGTCCAACTGTTTGACTCAAAGTCATCTGTATAAACAAAAAAACATCTAAAACCCTTTCTGTATTCTCATCATCATGCTCTCGTGTATTATTTTTTAGGCATCTTTTTTCCTTCATTTTGCTTATTGTGTTCCCTTTCAGTTCGGTCTCTCGGTGCAACATACTTGCTATGGGAATTGCGCCCCCGTGTGATTACCTGAAAGAATACAATCACGCCTTTTACGGCAGGGGGCGTCACCCCGCGTCAGAGGTACCGCCTTTCAGGTACTTAAGCGACTGACGCCCCTCCATCTTTCTCTTTTTGCCCTTCACCTCGCTGAAACACCTGAACATCGCGGGACCTCTCTGTTGTCGCGTCGCTTGATTGAGGTGAGCTAGCTCCCTACACTAAGCGTACAGAGAGAATTTTCCTGCGTACTGCTGGGCTGGCAAAAGCTAGTCCAGCATTTTTCTACTTACCCGAAGTTTTCTTCTCTACCGCAGCTTCGCTCGACGACGCTAACTGCGTCACAACCTTCTGCTAATTCAACTAGCAGTCTACTAGCGAAAGCAAGACAACGGAGAAGACGGCTTCGAACAAAAGGAAAACTTCTACTCTTCTCGTCTCTGGACATGGCTCCCGAGAAAGGAAAACGGAGGACAAAGAAGAAGAAAACCAGGACGACGAGTCCTCGCTCGCACCCATGCCCCAGCAGCTACGGCTACTCCCTTTTGGCAACGGACACCCACGAGGCCTGTCCTATCTGCCTAGGGATCTTGCACGCGAGGAAAGCGCTGGAATCCCCCGACTCCTGCCCCCATTGTCGTCGAATGACGGCCACAGTGAGGAAACGCCGCACGGACACGTTGGCCAAATCCATGGCAAGGACCGCGGCAATCAAGGTCGCACGTCGCACTAACCTGCCTGCTCCAGAACCGGAGCCTGAAAGCGTGGACCTGGAGTGCAGTGGCCGGGTCGGAGAGGACAACGTGTCGGACTCCTCTCTTGCCGTTGACGAGTTGACGCCAGAAGTGTCCGACATAGACGCAGACTATGGTGACAAGGGAGAGACTATTCACTCCTCCCAGAACCTGGTGCAAAACCTGCCGGAACCGGACTTGTCGGTGCCTGTCCTGTTCGACCTGTGCCATAGGGCCGGTGATGCCCTGCAGGTCACGTGGCCGGACCCCACGCCTCGCCAACAGGCTACGAGGCTGGCGGGAAACTATTTCTATGCGAAACAACCGACAACGTCGCAGAAAATGCCAATTTTTCCGGACTTTCTAACAGAACTCAAACGCTCCTGGGCGGAACCCAGGGCTCCCATCATGCTACCATTGTCCCGACTCTTGGATGTCGCGGGAATGGAGGCTCTGGGCCTTGCCAGCGCACCCCCAATAGAGGAGTCTCTGGCGGCTCACCTGGCCCCCACAGCCACGGGGATGAAACCAACGCTGCCCAGCAAAGCCTGTCGCGCTTCGGAGAAACAACTCGAGAGGTGCTACAAGGCCCAAGGCCTCGCGGCTCGCGTAATGAATACGTCAAGCATGGTGCAGGCCTACCTGGCAGAAAAACTACAGGATATCCAGCTAACAAAGGATGAGCAAGCCACAACCAAGGCCATAGAGGAGGCCCGCCGTGCCTCAGACCTCGTGCTCAGCATGATGGGGACAGTAGCTATTTCCCAAGGCAAAGCAATGGTAGAAATAGTTGTCGCCCAGCGCCATCTTTGGCTAATGCTGTCGGACCTCCCGGAAAACCAAAGGTCCACCTTCCTACAGCACACGATCGAGTCGATGGGACTCTTCGGAAGAGCTCTGGAACGTGTCCAGACAAGGCTGGAACAAAGACGCAAACAAGCGGATGCCTTCCGCGAGGGTTTGCCAAGGAAAATAATTTGCCTCACCAACGGAAACCACGCGTGGTCTCCCACGAAAGAGACCCGCTGGGGACTATGAGGCCTTGCAGTACTGTCCGAGTGCTGCTTCGACCTCTTCCTACGGAAACCAGTTCCGAACCTGATGAACCAGGACAAACTGATAATTTTACAGGTTCGTTCACCCACGAGGTATGGGAACCTAACCTTCTGGTCCCAGTCTCTGCTAGTAAAGAATCACGAGGAGCTGGTGACATGTATGCACGCACCAAACATGACTCGCCTACTGTATATGTAAACAAAGCAGACACTGTTTCATCAGACATGTACAAAAATAAAAGTACCAAAGCACAGACTGCCCTGGTTCTTGACTCGAGTCCCATTTTTATAAAACCCAAACCTCACGGTCGAACTATGAACCATAGCAAGATACACGAGATTCGCCGAATACGGCCTGATCTCGCGATATCTTCTGTTGGGCCTAGCAACCTGCTCGAAAAGGTACGTGAGGGGTCAAAGGTCACTCCCTCAGACCTGAAACACGAGGAGCTACAATCTAACATGCCATCCAGGCTCAGCGCACATGCGCAGGCCTGGTAGGCGTGTCTACCAAATTATTGGGTCATGACAACAATACGTCACGGGCTCAAGTTGCAGTTCTCAAAGAGACTGCCCCGTTTCTCAGGGGTGTTGCAATCTAAGATCAACCCTGCACGCGCCACGTGCTAAGGGAGGAAGTTTCAACGATGCTGAAAAAGGGAGTGATTAGTTTGGTCTCAGGACGCAAACTACGCTCCGGACTCTACAGCAAGTATTTCCTGGTGCCTAAAAAGGACTGTTCCTTGAGACCGATTCTGGATCTCAGGACTCTCAATAAAAGAATTAAAACTTTCAAGTTCAGGATGCTTACACTGCGGCAAGTTCTCCAGTCTGTGAGACCAGGAGACTATGCATGTACAGTGGATTTTAAAGATGCCTATTTCCATATAGGCGTGTGGAGGAGACACAGAAAGTTCCTCCGTTTTGCATTCGAAGGTAACGCTTATGAATTCAAAGCCTTACCCTTCGGTTTAAAGACTGCTCCGCGTACATTTACTAAATGTCTGGATGCAGCCCTGACCCCTCTTAGGAATCAAGGACTCAGGGTCTTGAATTACCTGGACGACCTGCTAATTCTGGCTGGAAGCAGAGAGCAGGCGCTGTCACACTCCCTTGAGGTGATCTCTCACCTGGAGTCTCTCGGTTTTGTCATAAACCTACAGAAAAGCGATCTGACCCCGTCAGGGGTTACCGTATTTCTGGATGTACAGATTGACACTGTCCAATACAGAGCATGGCTCTCGAAGGAGAGAGTCTCCTCCATTCGCCATTGCCTGGAAAGATTTAAACTGGACCAACGGGTCCCTGTGAAAACCTGCCAACGCCTGTTGGGCCTCTTGGCGGCAGCCATTCCTTGTGTGCCACGTGCATTATTGAAAATGCGGGCCATACAGGTATGGTTTAACCAACAAATACAACCCGCTCTACCCAGACAAGCAGAAAAAGTTAAAATAGACCCAGAGTGTCTAAAGGCCCTGGGACCTTGGAGAGATCCGTCCGTTTTCATGGAAGGGGTCTCACTGGGAAGGGTGTCGCCCCATGTAGTCGTCACGACGGACGCCTCGAAAACAGGATGGGGAGCGATCTGCAGGAACCAGAACACCTGAGGCCTTTGGAACAAATAGGAAGCCAAATTACATATTAACTTCCTGGAATTACTGGCCGTATTCCTGTCACTAGACTACTTCTTCAGTAAAGGTATGGTTGCCGGACATCATATCCTGGTAAAATCAGATAACAGGACCACGGTGTCCTTCATCAACAGAGAAGGAGGGACGAGATCCCGGGCCCTCCCTGATCTGACACGGAGGATGCTCACGTGGTGTGCTCCAAGGTTTCGGTCACTTAGGGCAACTCATGTCCCCGGTGACCTGAATTATGGAGCGGATGCCCTTTCAAGAGGGCCTCTGTTGGCGTCGGAATGGAGCCTGAACCCACAGATTGTGGAACAGATATGGTCATGCTTCGGCAGAGCCTCTGTGGACTTGTTCGCCTGCAGAGTTAGCTCACACTGTGACCTCTATTTCTCCCTGAAGGAGACAGATGCTCCGTTGGGAATAGACACTCTGGCACATGATTGGCCAGCAGGAGTGCTCTACTATGCCTTTCCACCTGTCCCACTGATTGGGGCGACATTGGAACGGGTAAGACGGGGAGCCCTCTCCTTGATCCGCATAGCTCCCAGATGGCCACAGAAACTGTGGTTTCTGGAGCTGATCTCAATGTTATCATGAACACCATGGCAATTGCCTCCTCACAGGGGCCTACTGACTCAGGCACGTGGACAGCTATTACATCCACGTCCAGGGTTGTGGCAACTCTCAACCTGGCCTCTGAGAGGTGATGGCTGAAAGCCTAGGGTTTTGGTTGCTTTGTCCCGACACAAGCAGCAATAACATTCACAAGCGTTTCCCTTGATGCTTATGTTTTTCTGCCTGGGAGACGTATAATGGAAAGGTTTTACCTCTCCTTGTCTGATCTCCTACATCAGGATGGGCTCCACTTGTCAGTCGAGCCGTGAAAACAACAACAAAGGAGGAAAACATCGCTCCTCCTTCTCAAAAGGGAACAGGAGTCGATGAGTACTCATGCTACTGAAGCACGCTTGGGCTGTTTCTAGTTAGTGTTATATAAATGGTGATGTGAGACATCATGTGAATGTCTCTCACATTTGGCCTTTTTTCCTCTTGGCATCTGGTCTCTGCATTCCTTGTAGTAAGCAGCTAAGAGATTCCCATCCCTTAGGATGGAGGTTCTCGCATGCATTTTGCTGAGCATTTCAAGGGCGTGAATGAATTACGTTCCCATAGCAAGTATGTTGCACAGAGAGACCGAACCGAAAGGGAACTGAAAGTTATGCACCATAATTCATGTTCCCTGAAGGAAGGGAACGAGGTGCAACATAGCTGGCCCTTTTGAATGCTGGAAGCTCGGTGAAGTGCAATTTCTGAGAAAGATGGAGGGGCGTCAGTCGCTTAAGTACCTGAAAGGCTGTACCTCTGACGCGGGGTTACACCCCCTGCCTTAAAAGGCGTGATTGTATTCCTTCAGGTAATCGCGCGGGGGCGCAATTCCCAAAGCAAGTATGTTGCACCTCGTTCCCTTCCCTCAGGGAACATGAGTTATGGTGCATAACTTTCAGTTTTCTTTTCTGTTCATATTCCATGCATTTAGGAAAATTGTAAGGTGCCTGTACTTTTAACTTTTAAACAGGCTACAGGAGAAAAGTAAAAGAAGAAAATCTTTGTTTTTCTCTCACTTGGACTGCATGCAAAGAAAAAAGACAGCAATAAAATAACACACTAAACAACAAAGGACAGCTAGAACTAAAGAGAAGAACGGTGTAACTTGTACTTCAAGCTTGACTAAGCAGAAAATACATTTTAAAATAAATAAATAAAATGAATCATGACAAAAAGACAAAGTTCCAGCTCAAACGTATTTACAAAGCCTCAGCTTTTGCACATCAGAGACAAAAATGGGAGAAAAAAAATCCAGCTCACTTTTTTTTTTCTCCATACATACTGTACAGTCTCTTTATTCTGACTATCTCAATTTGTGTTTTTAACGTTCATTTTTGCTGAGTTTCTTCTCCATCTCATTTAACTCACTACTGACAGAGTTGGACTTAATTAACCTTTGTAAAAGAGAGAAGAGCAATTTCACTGAGGCATTACACTTTGATACAATGAGGGTTCAGGACAAAATTTGACTTGAGCAAGTGAATTACCATTTATACAGAATCAATTAAAAAAATATTGAACTACTTGTCAGTTTCAGAAATCAATCTCTTTTGTAAGTCTCGTAAGAAAATAAAAGTAGGCAAAAAGTCTTGTGGCGCTATTGGTGGAGCTATTTGTTTCTGTGCAAAGGTTGCAGCAGCATCAACTCCTGTCATGGGGCCCTTTTAGGTGGAACGTTCACGTTTTCCCATGTGGGATGGTTTCCTGCTGCTGCATTTTCGTGCAACAAATCAAAAACATGCTTACTAATTGGTAACTAAATTGTCCCTAGGTATGGGTGAGAGTGTGAATGGCTATTTTTATGTGGCCCTGACAGACTTGGGACCTGGTCAGGATGTTCCTCGCTTCTAGCACAGTGACTGTTGGAGGTACACATTAGATTCCTGCAATCTAGAAAGGAAAATTGAGTACAGGTAGTCCTCGGGTTACAACAGTCTCGAGTTACGACGTTTCGTGGTTACGTCACGCATCTCCCATTAAAAAAATAAAAAATTGAAAATTTTATTTTGAAAAGCCGAGTTCCGATTTTACTTCCGGTTTACGGCAGAAGCAGGAGCTTGACGGCAGAAGCAGCGAGCAGTCAGTGGAAAATTATAGGGCAGAACTTATTGTTTGGACCGAAGTTTAAAGAAGGACCGGACTGGACAAAGGCAGAGGAGGCTACGGCTGCCCAGTACTCTCTAAAAAAGCTAAGTCTGGTCCTCTGGGACGAGGAGGGACGAGCTAACATGCTAACATACCTTACTGTAAACTCTGGACCGCACAAAGCAGTGGAAAAGTACAGGCAGAGCTGCAGAGCTTGGAGGAGCAATGAGCTAACATGCTAACAAACGGAGGAAGACTCCAACAGCTCCCAGTAGGAAATTAACTATTTTTTTCCTTCATTATGGCTCCAAATGTATGTGTTTTATTTATAATTATGTAGGGTACTGTGTTGGGATAGGCTAAGTGCTTGGTAAAATACAGTACTGTACGTATAAGGTGAAGTATTTACGTATGTTCTCACTTACGTCGAAATTCGGGTTAAGACGCAGCGTAGGAACGGATCTCTGTCGTAAGTCGAGAAATACCTGTAAATGAAAGGGATACAGTAAAATAAATATTTTCACAAAGATATAAAAATAACAGCACGTCTGTAGTCGGGACTACATCCTCAGAAAAATAAATACAATGACTTGTTGCAAAACATTATTGGAATGTGATGCGATTGATGGGGTGTTTTTTTAAAGAAGAAAATACTGTAAAATTGACTAAATTGTTGCAGCAGTTTATTTGAATTGATTGTTTTGTAGTTGTAGTAACTATTTTAAAGGTGAATTCCTCTTTATAAAATCGGTTCACATGTTGCTCCAGGCTCAGTGCTGTCCCCTAAAATAAAAGATCACTCAGTCCAATTAGAATTTTTCTGTGAGCAAATTTAAGGTCAAAATAAAAAGTGCACTTTTGTTTAAAAAAACACCACTTTTTCCATCATTTCTGAATAAGATTTCTTTCTCGTTTATTTTTATTTTTATTATCAATGATTACTATTCACAGTGTAATGTTTGACTCCCTGTAATGTTTTTGCAATTGTGTTTACTTCTCCTTGTGCATGGTACAACTACATACATCCTCTGTTTTGCAATAGCAAATTAAGTTGCAGCTGCTTAAAACTTTGCATTGAATGTGGTTGTGTATTGCTCAAACTGAATCTCAATTTTGGGCAACACAGTGGTGCCGTAGAGCTGTTGCCTCACAGAAAGCAGGTTACCCTGTTCAAATCCTGATCCGGGGGCCTTTCTGGATGGAGTTTTAATGTTCTTTCTGTGCATGCACAGGTTTTCTCTGGATACTCCAGCTTCCTGCCACAGACCAAAATCATGCATGTTGTCCCTAGGTCTCTGTGTCCCTGTGATGGACTTGCGACCTGTCCAGGGTGTCCCCTGCCTCTAACACAGTGATGGCTGGACATGGGCACCAGTGACCCCCGTGACTCAAAAAGGAAGAAGCAGATAAAAGATAATGGATGGATGGATCTCTATTTGAGAGTCACCAGAGCAGAACCACGTGCAGTATGTTTCAATTTTTCTCTTACATATACAATGTCTCAACAGCTGCAGCCTGAATATTTTCTATGACATGATACAGATTTAGCAAATGTGACATGCAGTTGTTAAATGCTTTACATTTGTATACTCAACTTTATTCATGTCACTATTTCAAACCAAATGTGTTGTCTGATAAAAGAAACTGAAGGTGTAATCAATGTGGGCTTTATTAGTAATTTAATTAAATCAAATTACATTAGAAAGCAAGGAGCTATTGAAGCAAAAGTGCTAACTGCTGACACTAGTCAGTGATAGTAAGAAAAAATGCATTTTGTACAGTATTATTATCTATAGGCCTTTGTATACAGTGATGCACCAGGATTTTGGCTTAAATTATTTTCATTTTCTCTTTTTACTCCTTTTTCAACACGCTCACAGCCAAGTAAAGGTCTGACAAACTCCTGTGTTATGCTTCACAACATTTCAAGGGGCATTGAGATGCTAATTGAAGCAGATGAAGCACTGAAGGATGGAAATACAGACCTTGGACCAAACCTTGAAAGCACGCAGGCCGGGAGTGGATAACAGAAGGGATTTCATAAAAAAAAATTAAAAAAAGTTTTAGCATATTTCTTTCTCCTTCTTTAATATTTTTTGACAGAAATATATTTTTTGAAAAGGGTTTGAACAGGACTCCACCTGATTAATCAAAATGCTATTTTTTTTTTTTTCACCTGCCTAGTTTTGAAAGCTCCTACTTTCAGGTAAGTGTTGCAAACATTTGCTTTAAAGGACACAGACATTTTTTTCACACTATGTAAAGTACAACAGAATATTTCTTCACCAGAATTGAAAGAAAATGCTATGATAATAAGAAAAAAATGAGAAAATAAATATTTAGAAAAACTACTGAGACATGAAATTCCAGTATGTATTCCTGACTGCCAAACTAAAGTAAAACCAGTTTCATGCAACCATTTTCTTTTTAAACAAGCTTAACAACTTAACAATATGTGCATAACAACACAGGAAAAAAAAAAAATAGTTCCCTTTTCAGTCAGTCACTCGGTGCAACACTATTGCTATGGGAAATTGCGCCCCCGCACGATTACCTGAAGGAATACAATCATGCCTTAACGGCAGGGGGCGTCAGCATCACTCCAGAGACCCCGCCCTCTGGGTACTTAAGATACGGACGCCCATCCTACTTTCTCTTTTTGCCCTTCACCTCGCTTGAACCTGAACTTCTCTTCTCTTCGTTGGACTTCTCTGTTGTTCATCGCTCGACCAGAGGTGAGCTCCCCTACGCTGAGCGTACAGAGAATTTTGCCTGCATACTGCTGGGCTGGCGAAAGCTAGTCCGGCACATTTTTCCTTAACCCCGAAGTTTTTCTTCTCTTCTCTCCACAGACTGCTTCGCTCGACGGCGCTAACTGCGTCACATCGCTACCCTGCTAAGTCGTAGCAGGCTAGCCAGCGAAAGCGACGCAACGGAGGAGACGTCTCGAAAAATAATTTTGGAAAGACTTGCTTGTTTTCTCTCAGACATGGCTCCAGAGAAAGGAAAGCGAAAGCTGAGATTTCCGAAAAAGGCTAGCAGGACGGCGAGCCCAACCTTGCGCGCCTGCCCCAGCGGCTACGGTTTTTCCCTCTTGGCGACAGACACCCACGAGGCCTGTCCTGTCTGCCTAGGAATGCTGCACGTGAAAATGGCGCTGGACACGCCCGTCTCCTGCCCACACTGCTGCCAGATGCTGGAGGCGGTGAGGAGGCACCGGGTGGACTTCGTGGCCAAAGCCATGGGTGCAGCTGTGGCGCCAAAAGACCCGGACCTCACTGAGACTCTCACTCCCACGCCGGAGCTCGAGAGCATGGTTTTGGAGGACAGTACTCGAGTCGAATGGGGCGACAGCCCAGATGTGGCGGCTCCCATCGGGGACTCGACAGCCGACTTTGACACTCGAGGCATGATGAACGCAGATGAGATTTCGCTAACAGCCTCAGGTGAATTTTCTGGCGACGAAGCTGACAACGAGTACGACGGGGACGAGGGGGACCTCTCTCACATCCCTGCGCCTGTGCTCCCAGAGACTGACACTTCGATCCTCGCTCTGTTCGACTTGTGCCGCAGAGCGGCGGACGCGCCACAGATCCCGTGGCCCGAACCTCCACCCCGTCAACAAGTCACGAGGTTGGCAGGAATTTATTTTTACACTAAGCAGCAATCTACAATGAGGCACAGGATGCCCATCTTCCCGGATTTCCTCACGGGGCTGACTCGCACCTGGCCTGAGGCCAGGGCTCCTATGCTGCTCCCACTATCAAGGGCGAGGCATAGCTCCGCGCTAGCGCGAGGCCACGCGGCGTCACGCTGTGCGAGCTCCGCTTGCACAAGCCTTTGAACGCTCGCGCGAACGCGCCAAGCTCAAATTTTACGACCGCTCACGCGCGCGCGGTGTCTCACAATAAACTGCCCTGGTGGCGGACTGTTTTGTGTGACACACAAATGAATTAAATTCCTCTTCTTCATCGCTGATCGGGCCTTTTCTTTTGTTTTTTTGCCAAAAGTCAAGTGATCGCTTGAAGCGGTCACCATTCACTTCCTCCTCCGATGAGGAGGAATGAATGAACTTGTCACGAGTGAACTAAACTCATGTCCAACGTGGATGCGCAGGTTCTAAACATTTCCTGGTGTGCTTGTCTGCTGTGTGGGTTGAAGGACCAGCGCTCCCTGTTTTAATTTTAATTTTTAGGACTTTTTTATTAACATATAAACACAGAACAAAGCTGCACAGCCCTCTGCCTTTTCTTCTCAGACCCGACATTCTTCTCAGACCCGACCTGTCAATCAAATCAGTAGGCTGTCAGCAAATGACCAATCAGCGACCTCAATTTGTCCCGTAGCTAAACGCTCCGCCCTGCTTCTGCTCAAATGACATCAAGTATTTGGAGCGAAAACGTTGGAGCCACACGCTGCTTCACTCTGAGCTCTGCTGTGAACTTCCCACGCATAGCACACGCGCGTGGCGCGGCGCTCGCTCCAGCGCGGAGCTTTGCCTCGCCCTTCACAGTTCCTCGACGTGGCTGGAATGGAAGCAACATGAATAGCCAATGTGCCACAAATGGAGGACACGCTTGCATCTCATTTGGCCCCCAGGTCCTCTGGAACAAAACCAACTCTGCCCAGTAAAGCCCGTCGAGCCTCAGCTACTCAGCTCGAGAAATGCTACAGTGCTCAGGGCCTCGCGGCGCGCACGATGAACGCGTCCGCGATGATGCAGGCGTACCTGGCTGAAAAACTACAGGAGCTCCAGGTGACGACAGACAAGCAGGCTGCCACCGAAGTGCTGGAGGAAGCCCGCAGGGCAACAGACTTTGTGCTCCGCATGATGGGGACTGCAACCATTGCACAGGGCAGATGCATGGCTGAGGTGGTCATTGCCCAACGTCATCTGTGGATGACTCTAACAGACCTCCCGGAGGGACAACAGATTCATTTTCTGCACCACTCGATAGAACCGACGGGACTGTTTGGAAAGGCTCTGGACCGGATTCAGACAAGGCTTGAACAGAGGCGCAAACAGGCTGAGGCCCTCCGGGAAGGCATGCCCAGGAGAGCTTTTGCCCCCCCCCAGGGAGACAGCTGGGAACAGGCCCGTGCAGCCTCGGCACCGCTCAACCACACGTAATCCGCCGCAAAAGAGACCGGCGTACGAGGGGGAGCACCGGCAAAGACCCCCACCGGGTCCGCCACAAGCCAGTCATTCCTGGAGTAGGAACAGGTTCGTTCCCCACCAGGCGGTCCAACAGAGGACCTCCTCAGCAAATTGGGACACAAGACAGAAACGTGCCTGATGAAACGTGCCCTCTGCTTAGCTTTACAGGCTCGCCCGCCCACGTGGTACGGGAGCTGAATTTTATATGTCCAGACTTTATTTGTAAAAAGGTACAAAAAGCTGGTGACTTTGATGTGTGCACAAAACATGTTTTTTCTGCTGTAAGTGACATAAAGTCAGAAATGTCGTTACACAAAAACACGAATAAAAACTCAAAGAACAGCTTCACCCTGTTTCTTGACAAAAAAAAAATACAGCAACATCAACAACACAGCTCCCCTCTGATACCGATTGCTATAAAGGGTGGGGGGCTGTCCCCCCCTTCCCTCGCGGCTCATGGGGTACTAGCTCAGACAATAAGCCCTAGCAGGTGGCCTCAGGGCTGTCTGCAACAGACAGACCCAGAGGCGTCTGCAAACAGGTACACCGGCTCTCAGGGGCCAGGTGAGGGGGGTCACATCTTCCAACCCCCACCCCGTCAGAACCCACAGGGCCGACAATACACAAATTCAACAAACCTACAACACGCACACCCGAAGGGCGTGCAGACAGAACCTGGTAACCATGGCGACATGCCGTTTTGGCCACCAGGGGCTTTTCAGTGTATTTCAGCAATGATTGATGGGGGGGACGTCAAAGGCTCACAAGGCCGGGCCAGACTCACATGCTGGCAAAGGAGATGGTGATGACGCTGCAGGGTCTGTAAACAAACGTTACAAAACAGGAAATGCACCAGGGCTGGATCAGTTTCCTCTTCCACGTGCTCGGAAAGGTCTGGATTTAATGTCATCAGCCAGGCTTATAGGTGCTCAGCAGAAAAATGTGTTTAGTGCATTTTTAAATCCTTACGCTGAAACTAACTTTTCATCTAACACGGACAGCAGACCGTG
The DNA here is from genome assembly GCA_038048925.1 of Garcialebias charrua. Taxonomy (NCBI): domain Eukaryota; kingdom Metazoa; phylum Chordata; class Actinopteri; order Cyprinodontiformes; family Rivulidae; genus Garcialebias; species Garcialebias charrua. The sequence goes on from JBBPBX010038090.1 coordinate 24,792, forward strand.
CACAAGCAGTGAACCTACAACATGTGACAGTGCTCATTGCACTGAATCAGCTCTGCTTTTAAATGGCATACCCTTATCAGGAGAGACACAGCTCCCTGGAGTTTTACCAAGCTCCAGAGTAATGGTGGGGCAGGAGGCTTGTGAACCAGACCCGGTCATGGAGCGGACTGGAATCAAGAGGTCTGTTCGCATACAAAACCTGCACTCCCTCCGTGCCGTGCCTCTCTCTAAAAGGAGAAAAAGCAAACGTTCTGTCCCACGTTTATCTAACAGAGATAGTGCACTGCTCCTGTCCCCCAGGACTCCTGGTCCGGGTGGTGTGGGAACACATTTACAGGAAGGTCCCCTCCCTAATATAACTGGCCCCCAAGGGGTCACGGGGCCCAGGGCCCTTGGAGGTGGGCTTACTCCAGGAACATGGGTATCTGCTCCTCTTCAGGGACCTGCTGCATCACCAACAAGAACAGCCTCTCCGCTTACGTCCAGGACTGTGGCAACCTACAGCTTGGCTGCTGAAAGGAACAAGCTGATGGCCTCAGGCCTCCCTAGCAATGTGGTAAATACCATACAAGGGGCAAGGGCTGTGTCAACAAAGACTCTCTATGCTTGTAAATGGTGTGTTTTTGAAGCTTGGTGCATGGAAAGGAATATTGTTTCTTATTCCTGTGACCTGGTCCAGCTTCTTACCTTTCTACAGGACTTGCTGGAGAAAGGCTGTTCCTTTTCTACAATTAAGGTGTTTCTGTCAGCCATCTCAACATGCCATTAGGGCTGGGGAGGCAAGACACCCGGTGCACACCCTCTCATGATAAGGTTCATGAAGGGCGTGCTGAGGAAGAGACCCCCAGTAGGACCTTGACCCCTGAGTGGGATCTTCAATTAGTCCTGAGTGCTCTCTGTGAGCCCTCATTTGAACCATTAAGCGATATTAAGATAGATTTGCTATCTTATGACCGCTTTGCTCCTGGCTCTTTGCTTGGCGAAACGTGTGGGTGACCGCCATGCTTTGTCTGTGCACCCATAGTGTACCAGGTTTGCCCCTGATGGGTCAAAGGTTACCCTAAGGCCTAATCCTGCATATGTCCCAAAGGTCTTGACTCTGAATCCCAGAAGTTTGGACTCTGAACTCTCTTCTTTTCCTCCTGTTCCTGTCCTCACTCAGGAACAGAAAAAACTGGGGGTACTCTGCCCTGTTAGGGCCTTAAGTGCTTACATTGAGAAAACAGCTGATTGGAGGAAAACAAACCAACTGTTTGTGTGTTTTGCAGCCCTAGCAAGGTCCTGTCAAAGCAATGTCTCTCACACTGGGTGACTGAGGCCATTAAGAGGACGTACAGTAGCAAAGGTCAACAGGTGCCCTCTGGGGTACGTGCCCATTCTACTCGAGGTTTGGCCATCTCGTGGTCACTGTTCAAGGGTGTGCCAGTTGCAGACATCTGTGCGGCTGCGAACTGGAGCTCAACGAACACGTTTGCAAAACATTACAGTTTGGACGTTACTGCGTGTGACGTCACTCAGGCTGTCCTCTCTAACACACAGTAGAGAGTGGCCAAGTGATGCCTAATGTATAAAGGCAGATGTTCACACAAGCATGCATTTTACTGAGCATTTCAAGGGCGTGAATGAATTACGTTCCCATAGCAATAGTGTTGCACCGAGTGACTGACTGAAAAGGGAACTGAAAGTTATGCACCATAACTCATGTTCCCTGAAGGAAGGGAACGAGGTGCAACACAGTTGGCCCTTTCAATGCTGAAGCTCGGTGAAGTGCATTTTGGAGAAAGTAGGATGGGCGTCCGCATCTTAAGTACCCAGAGGGCGGGGTCTCTGGGGTGATGCTGACGCCCCCTGCCGTTAAGGCGTGATTGTATTCCTTCAGGTAATTGCACGGGGGCGCAATTTCCCATAGCAATAGTGTTGCACCTTGTTCCCTTCCTTCAGGGAACATGAGTTATGGTGCATAACTTTCAGTTATTTTTGTTAAATCGCCATTTAATTACCTAATTTTATAGTAGATTAGACATTTTATTTCAATGTAAAGATCTCAAATTTTGACTTGTTCTCCGTATGTGTCAATGTTTTTTAAGTTCATTTTTAGTTCATGGTAAATTCATTGAAAAATGTCAGAGAAACTTGGAACAAAACAGCATTAAATGAGGGATGATGGCTGACCAAAGAAAGATGGAAAGAGAAGTCAGCGTCGTAAGCGAGTCAAAGTAAAAGGAAAATGAATACCCAGTAGAAAAGTAACACAGACTGAAAGAGAAGAGGACATATTTAACGGGAGACAGAACATTGGTTGGGAGAAATGAAGGTGGAGGAGAGGAAGTTAATAAGAGATGGAGTTTGCTCTGCAGCACTTCTCATCTGGATTCCATTCATGCTCTGCAGATTTGACAGGTGCTGTCTGATTTATATGGATACATTTAACTATTAAGGGCTGCTAAATAAAGCATAAAGAGACATACAAAGAAAATTAACTTTGCATTTAGGTTAATGCAAACACTCATACAATTCCATTACTTACTAACAGGTGCACAAATATGTACTGTATATAATGACGGCTCAAGCAGCTGTACAAATGATGTCTCCTCCTGCACTAAAACCACTAGTTTATCAGATTTGTAGAAACATATCCTAAAACTAAGACTGTAAAATGAGCTGATCATTTTAAAACTGGTGCCAGTTTATAACAGCACCATCTACATTTGTACATAAACAAACAAAAAAAACACACATTGATTATTTTTTTGTGTGTGTGTTTGTGATTGTTCTTGCAAAAGAAGACTGCCTGATGTGTGATGAATTAGCAGTGTAGAAAACACACCCATTGTGTAGCAGAGCAGCAGCTGGACCCCCCCCCCCCACTGGTTGTATAATTTTGTTTGCAGAACAGTGCAAGGTTGGAAGAATAAAACTCAACTGAATAAAAATGCTAATTCAATGAAAACATTTGAGAATTGGCAGAGATAAAAAAAAAAGCAAAAAAGGATGTTCTTTGAGTAGTCTTGTGAATTTCAATTAAAATACAAGTATAAAGTAAATGTACATGGAAGATTAGTTTGTGTGTGTGGGGGGGTGGGGGTGGCGAATGAGTAAATCAATTCCCATGCGTGCTTTAAACCTGGGGACTGAAACAATATCAAACATATTGTTTGTGTTCTTGTCCTCAATAAACCCCAGAGCGTGAGGTGATCACACATAAGCTGGCTGAAGGCAAAAAATAAATAAATAAAAGTGCTATAAAAATTATATTTGACATGAATGATTCAGAGCAGAAGCCTGCAGCTAATGACTTCATCACCTTTTCAATGCAATTGCTTCCAATACTGTATTATTATTTTTTGCTTCGGACCTCTGTTTTCCCTTTAAATGAAGCACCTTAAAGATTTATTTAAAACAATTGCTGGGTTTCAGATGACGTAGCAGTGACGTCACAGAATGCAGATGCGGGGCAAGCCCGGGCAGGAAGTAAACGCAGCCGTTTCCTTCTGTTGCTGATTCAGCATCAACATGCCTAAATTCTGTGCCGTTTACGGTTGTTGCAACCGCTCTAATCGAGAGATAGATAAAAGTTATTTTCGTGTTCCGAAAGTAGTATGCTACAAGGGGATTAATTTAAAAAAACTTACAGAAAAAAGACGACAAACGTGGATTACAACCTACGGCTAAAAACAGGAGGTGCAGAAACTGACGAGAGTCTGCAGCGACCACTTTGTTACAGGTAAGGGTCGTATCGTTTAAATCATATTTTCAGATATTTTATTGGACAGTAACTAGAAAGACAGGTAAGATATGTTATGCCCTAGCTTGTGTAGTGGTTCAACACTTGGTTGTTCCCAGAAAAAATCCGATTAGAATGCTAATGTTGTTAGCGGTTAGCTTAGTGCTAGGAAAGGCATTTACGTGTTTTACTTTAAAGTGGTGTCTTATATTTAGGTTGTCCGAGTGCAGCAGGTGATGTACATTCCCAAGACTGGGCCCCCACTGTTAACCTGGGGTACCAAAGAAGTAACGAGTGGCCACAAACAGAAGCATCCCTCCGGCGCAGGGAAAGAGCTAAGGCCTGGAAGCTTCTCTGCACTGAGGAGGCCAACAGTCTGGAAGATGAGCTCTGTGAAGAAAGCTTACCAGCCCCTGAAAACGAACGATTCAAAGGTAAAATAATAATAAATAAAAATACTATTTATTTATTTATAGAATTTCTGAACGTAATTTTTAATAATTAAATATTTGCAGATGCAGAATGCCAGACGGATCTAAGCATGGTTGACCTCACAAAGCTGGAGGATGCAGTGAAAGGCTACACAACTGAGATCTGCGACCTTAAGGAAAAAGTCTCAGTGACTAAATTTACTCCTGAAACCTTCCAGAACAACGATAAAACAAAGTTTTATACGGGACTGCCCAACTTTTTAGTTTTGATGCAAATTTTTCAGCTCTGTGAACCTTATACATCAGCATGTCATCACTGTCAGCACTCTCCAAATTTGAGCAATTTATTATGATACTTATGCATCTCAGATTAAATCTGCAGCTTCAAGACCTTGCCTATAGATTTAATGTGTCAAAAGCCACTGTGTCTCGAATTTGTTTTAGAACGATTCATGTTCTCCATGAAAGATTACAATTCTTAATAGAGTGGCCTGAGCGACAAGTAATTCAATCAACTATATTTATATAAATATTTTAAGTTTAAATGATTATACATGTATTTATCATTTAAAGTAAATCAAAAGTAAATTAAATCACTAATACTGTTACAGACCATATTTGTACATGTTAATTGTTCATGAAGACAAAAAAAAAATTTACCCAATAAGGTTGAATATTTTTAATTTATTCAATGAACTCCATAACCAATCTTTGTGAATATTGGTCAGTTAAAATGACATGAGTTTTGCTATTGAAATAAAAACATTTTTCTGAAGTAGACTCATTTTGCAACATTTGTGACATATGACATTTGTATGTGCTGTTATTTAACATATTAGAACACCTTTGAAATTCACAAGCTAATCTCATATTGATTTAAATATATCATTTGATTTAACATACTTAACTTTTCAATTAAGATTATTGTAAATAAAAAACAGCTGTCATGACATGTAACAACATCACATGACCCTTCTGCAGAGTGCTTGCTACAGGTGTAGCTGAAACATGTTATGGTAGTGACAAATGTTTTTGGGGAAAAAAAGAGCAACTGTTTAAATTTGTATAAACTTTTCAAACTCCTTTCATCAACTACTCCAAATAACATTCTTGATTCTTAGATTGGTTAGTCACGTGTGGATTTCTGTCCCAGGATTTCAGGTAGGATGCAATGTGTAAAATAGTGCTGAATTTTGGGAACTGCTGTTTCCCACAGCTGGTCATCTGGCAGAATTCTTTCCACATAAATATCATTTTCACTCCATACTACAAAATCACAATATTGTACATCCACAATGTGAATCTGATCCTGGAGCTGATGGTAATAAGGATGGTTCCTATCCAGTTGTACAGAATCTCCAACCTTGACGAGACGACGAGACAAAAACCAGGCTGTCCAGCACACATCCTCAGACTGACTTCATGCTCTTTGCTCTGTGGGCACTGAAGGACAAGACAATGAAACTTAGACATAAAAAATAAATACGGTAGTCTCCAAAACATTTCAATATGATACTTTTTTAAAGATTGTGTTTCACTCATTTCACTATCCAACACCAATGTTAGAAAATGAGACTATATTTATGTCTCTGTCAACCAGGTGTGTTCCACAGGTAAGAATGTATTAATCTG